>OZ004712.1:22174477-22268885 GCA_963924515.1 Vespertilio murinus
TTTTCACCCTGGTACCTGGTTGATTATCCTGATTCCAGCAGAGAGCGCTCCTTCTGGGGAAAACCCACTGCTGCTTCCCGTGGCCTTACGCTTCCTGTGTCCCAGGGTGACTCTGGCCTTCTGACCGCAGTGAAGCCATGCCAGTTAAGAGGGGCTGATCTCTCTCCCTCTCCCTCTTCCTCTACCCTCCCCCCCTTACCATTCCAGTTGAGAATTCTCCACGACTTCCTCCTCAGCTCTGTTGTATCCACAGCAAATTACATATCTTTGTTTGAAAAACAAAAAGCTTGGTTTTGGTCTCTAGTATAGTTTTCCAAGAAATGAGTTCGTTGTCCTTGCAGAAATCTGACAACATAGCCCAGAGCCTCTCATTTCTCTTTTCAGTTGTGGTTTTCTCTGTGTGACTTGGCAAAGCTAACTCAGTGTCACCAGGAACGTGTCTTGGACCCCACTGACAGCCGGAGATTTTGCCGTTTTCTAAGTTAAATCAGACAGCAGTTCCTGGCCCCTGGTTGCTCACACCCTGAAACAAGCCAGGCTGACTGACCGAGGCGGATGTGAGAGGGAGAAGAAAGCCCGGAACAGCTCTGAGGAAGTATGGACAGCGTGGAGCCACGTGGAACCCACTCCCTGTCTGCCTTCTAAATAAAGGATCCCCAGTGGAAAAGGGTGGCATTTGGGTTTAAATGAGTGAAGAGCTGGTATTTAAGAGGTTGGTGTTCCCAGCTTAAAAATTGTCCAAGAAGAGGCAGAGTGATAGGTCCCTTGATTAATCAGACGAATGGGCCATTGAGTAGCTTTACCTGAAAGGAATCAAGCCCACCAAGGAGAGGAAAACGGGAAAGGGGCGTCATTACAAAGCTTCCAGAGGGTGAGGATGGATACCAGGCCTGATCTGTAGGACAGCCAAGACCAGAGATGGTGGAAGCTTTTGAAATAACAAATAGAAAGAAAATTTAGTCAATATGGCTGAAGAATGAAGGAGATGTTAGATCATACTCACGCCCCCCCCCAAAAAAAAAAAACACAACACCCACAACAACAAATAAAAATAAAAATAAAACAGCCATGAAGAAAAGGCATACCTCAGAACCACAGAAGCATGGTCCCAACTATGGAATGAATGGTGGTTGATATTGCTGTTGATTTAAATGCTCTAAAATGTGTACAATAGTTGTGGTATCTCTAGTGGACATGAAGAGTGAAGTACTTTTCTGTATTGTCTATGATAAATACTTAATATTTCATAGGGGAAAACACACTTTAAAGGGGGAAGTATTTACCAGCAAAACAACATAGCATATGGACTGGGGTTTGGCTCTAAAATCCAAAGAGGTGGGAGGTGCGATTAAAAGTAAAAAACAAATGGATTTAGTAAAAAGCAAGGTTTGTGGGAGGAGGAACTATATTGGCTTTAAAAATTACTCCAGAGTGCCAAAACCAGTTTGGCTCAGTGGACAGAGCATCTGACTGTGGACTGAAGGGGTCCCAGGTTCCATTCCGGTCAAGGGCATGTACATTGGTTGTGGGCACATCCCCATTGGGGGATGTGCAGGAGGCAGCTGATAAATATTTCTCTCTCATCTATGTTTCTAGCTCTCTATTCCTCTCCCTTCCTCTCTGTGGAAAATCAATTTTATATATATATAATTTACTCTAGAGTGATTCATGTAGAAAGTCAGTAACATGGCAGTGCTTCCTACCAAATTGAACGAGCCAGACGTAAAGATTTAACTGCTCTTTGAGTTGGTTCCTTGGTATCTTATTTGAATATCTCCTGGACAGAGTCTACATGTAAACAAATAGTTGACAGAACTTACAGGAAGGTTTGGAGGCAAAATAAGAAAAAGGAAGTGAAACTAGAGAGAGACATGGGTGGTAGTATTACCCTTATACAGTAACTACCTGCATGATCACTTTTTAAAAACTAATCATAGAGAAAAGATTGGCTACTATGCATGGGCATTGGGGTTATACTATACTTCTTCCTCTTGAAAAGCTGGAGGACAGGGAAAGAGCTTGAGTCCTAAGTTTTAAACTTGTCTCTGGCACTGTCTCCAAGGATGTGCCCTGAGCAAGTCAGCATCATGGGCACTAATAGTTATGCAATTGCTAGATTAACTGTCCAGGGCATGGTGGGTCTTGTGGCTCCTCTTCTCACTTAGGCCTTTCACAGTTTGGGGGTAGACCAGATAAAAAGGTGTGGGGTGACTAGCAGAACATGGTGTGCATACTTCTCTTCTTGAAATAGCTGCTCAAAGGGGACGGAGGCATCTGAATCGCATCCATGAGTGAGTTGGCTGAGAAATAAAGCAACATGACAAGGTCCAGATTCCAAGCATTTGTTCTGGTTGGAAGGATGGGCCGAAGCAGGGGGAAGTTTAATAGGATTGAACATGAAGTGCTACTTACGTTTCTTGTGGAAGGCAACTAATGAGGTTACAGGAGACCTGGGTCAATAGCAGTGCCTATGCAGAAGGACGACGGGTTGTGTTACCCACGAGCTCAGTTTGAGTCAGGAGTGTAATGTGGAGTCAGAGAAGCAAAGCTCCAGTGATGAATGTGCAGTGTCAAGGAAGTTTGACAGGTTGGAGACCACCATCAGCCCCAAATACCCAAGATCCAACATCCTTGGACCTCAGTAAATACCACTGGACTTAACTGCATCTGGTGAATTTGGATGGAGTCATTATTCTCTTTAAAGAATCTCTAAATTTGGTGGAAGGCTTTAGGTTTTACAAATCTGTAAGAGAAATGCTATTAAGTCATAAAGTGTTGCAAAGGGGTGACTCCTTTTCCATTTAGCCTACCTAAACACAATATACCTTACATCTTGTGGTTTCCATTAGAGTCTAGACGATTAGATGATTAACTGTTTCATCTAACTGGGCATGCATCCATTCTCAAGGCCTCCCCACGTCACCATTTGGACACCAAAAAATTATTTGGTGAAGACCTGGTTCTAGTTGTTCATGGCTCTGCACGCAGGTATTAAATGTGTAGGAATTATTGTAAACATTTTAAGGCATTTGTCAATGTTTCATAAATCCTGGAGGGCCGGGGTTTAAGTACATTGAGTAAATTAGGGGATCCATGAGCCCATTGAAAAGGTATATAATTTTTTACACATGTGTAACTTTTTCTGGGAAGGAGTCCAACGCTTTCAACAGAGTCTCAAACAATACAAGAAACTAGCTCCTTCCCCTGCCCCCCATCTAATTGTTCTGCTTCCTATATGAACAAAGGAGCATCTTGGCTGTGGCGGCCCATCTTCTGAGAACAAAACCTCCTTGACATGCGAGTGACCTGCCCTCCGTAGGGAAAGCACGTCACAGACAAAGTCCCAAAGTCACTTGACTAGAAATCCGACTATTAGAAAAAGCGAGCACTACCCCCTTCTTCCTCAATAGAATTAGTTTTATTTTTTAAAAAGGAAAATTAGATTTATTACTTGCAAAATTTGGGTGATACTCTTTTTCCTTTTTAACTGGTGAGCACAATGCAGTCTTCTCAGGCGATATTTTGTTCCAAGATGAGTTCCAGAGAAGCTTGATCTTCTCAATGGGGCACGTGTCTCAAGTGGTTTTTCTTCCTTTTTCCAACGGACAGGGTGCCAAAGCATGCTTTCTGCGGGACATCCCTTTCTCGGCCATCTACTTCCCATGCTACGCCCACGTGAAGGCTTCCTTTGCAAACGAAGATGGGCAGGTGAGCCCTGGAAGCCTGCTCATGGCCGGTGCCATCGCTGGTGAGTACCCCTCCGAGCGCTCCGTGCCCACCACACCCCTACGCCGGAACTTCGCTTCTAGCGGCTGACTGGGCACACAGGTCCTGGCTGGCTCTATGTTACTGTGAAGAGCGACTGAAAAGAACGGGAAGGAAGTGAGCCTGACTTCTGGCAGATGAAACTGTTGGACCCGTTGATTTCTTAACTCCAGAAAAGGCTCATTAAAAAATCGGTGCGATGGGTGGTATCATTGGATTCCGGTTCGAGTTCCATTTAGTTTCACTCCATAGCATGAGGAGGAGAACTACGTCGGAAGTTTAAAAGGTGTAATCGTTGTGCTTTACTGGTATCTAAGCATAAGCATGTGATGACCCAGAATTGAAGCGACCGTATTATCATTTAGAGAAAAGAAATGTAGCGCCACTCGGTGCTGTGAGACACCTGCTTCCTCCTCGCCGTGTAAGATCAGAGGAACTGGGTGTGCGTGTTAATTGAATCCCAGAGAGAAATGACTGTCATCTTTTTTCAGGGCTACAGTGAACATATCGGGAGAAGGTAAACAGAGGTGGAGGTTGGTTCCTCCATCGCCATGTAAATCCCCAGAGGAAATTTGATTACAGCCACAGCAGGGATCAGTGTGTTCTTTGATGCTACTCCTGGTGCAGAGACCCTGAAGGCCGGAACAATCTGGATTAGCTCTCCAGGTGTTGACAAACATTTAATGAGTTAACAAACCCTAAGGCAGTCCTGTGGTGCCTGGGTCCAAACAGTTTTGATACAGGTGTTGTTCTCATCAGATATGTGGCTTAGGTCTCCTGAGAACAACCCCCCGGCTTTGAGGAGCGCTGCTTGCTGTTTTGTGGGCTCCTTGTCCTGCCTGTAGCCTGGGGAGCCCCTGGAGGAAGGAACCCCGGTAGCTGCTCTTTAATTCTTAATTAATTCTTTTTCTTCAAAGGCAGTGATATTGGCATGCGAGGCAGGGTTGATCCTTCCTGGCTTCCCCGGGGAGCTCTAGTGTAAAAATAGCAACGAGATCTCTCTACCTGCATCAGGAAATCATGATTTCAAGAATATAAACTACCCACATTTAATCCCATCTTGCCATTGACTCACTGTGTCCTTTGGGTATCATTTACCTATATATATATAAATGATAATATTTTTTTGAGTCAAAGCTTATCATGCAGTTTGTTTTAAATGACTTACTTGAAATAAGGTTGAACACCTAATGGGGAGAACTAACCACGTAGTAGTGCATGACCTTGGCCAAGTCATTTTAATCTCCCCTGAGCTTTGGTTTCCTTGGTTATGAATGGAGATAATTCCCAGCTAGGAGGCGTGGTTGTGAGGCTCACGTGAGAGCAACCATGTGCCTAGCATATAAGCAATACTCAATAAATGTTAGCCAGTTGTTTATTGAATCCAAAAGAGTCTGTCTATAAATCACTACAGAAATCAATTGTGAAATCCGAAGAATTAAAGCTCAGATCAAAGTCTAAGACTTTGTTTTTTCTTCATACCACAAAAATATCCCCTTTAATTCTTCCCTTGCAGAAGATAGCTTACTCAGACATGATTTCACTTCTGGGTGGTGTTTTCTAAAAACCCATACAACCGAGCTATATAAATTACTAGTTGATTTTTTTCTCTTTTAGGTTTTTTTTTTATGATTATGAAAATAACATAAAGGTTAAATAAAATATTTCCCATGATTCCATGACGCTATAATCACTATTTAACACTTGTTAATTTTCTCCCCCTTGAATAGTTTTTAACAGAGTTTTGATCACATTGTGTATATATGTGGTTTTCACTTAATATCATTTCTGAAGCATTGTTAGCCATCACAGCAAAGTGAGTGGTTCATGGCATGGATCATGGTGTCAGACTACCCAGGTTCATATTCCAGTTTGTTCACTTAGAATCAGTGGTTTGGAAGATAAGGTACAAAGAAATACCTAATCAGAGCCAAAAAAGAAAAAGTATTTTTTAAATGAGGATAGTTTAGGGATGTTTGGGACAACATGAAGCATAACAACATCTATACCACAGGAGGAGAGAGAGAGCAAGGAATTGAGAAACTATTTGAAAAGGAATGATTGAAAACTTCTCTTACCTTGTGAAAGAAAAAGACACACAAGTCCACAAAGTACAGAGTCCCCAACAAAGATGAACCCAAAGAGGCCCACACCAAGACACATCAGAATTAAAATGGCATAGTTTAAAGATGAAGAGGGAATCTTAAAAGCAGCAAGGGAAGACAATTATCTACAAGGGAGCTTCCAGAAGACTGTCAGCTGGTTTCTAAACAGAAACATTTCAAGCCAGAAGGGATTGGCATAAAACATTCAAAGTGATGAAAAGCAAGAACCCACAACCAAGATTACTCCACCCAGCAAAGTTGTGTAAAATTGAAGGAGAAATAAAGAGCTTCCCTGAAAGAAGAAAACCAAAGAAGTTAGTAGTTACCACCAAACCAATATTTCAGGAAATGTCAAAGGGTCTTCTTTAACAGAGGAACAGAGTTAAAAGATTAAAATCGCAGTAAATATGTATTTATCAATAATCACTTTAAATGTAAGTGGCTTACATGCTCTAACCAAAAGACATAGGGTAGCTGAATGAATAAGAAACCAAGACACACATGTATGCTGTCTACAAGAGGACCACATCACAACAGAAGATACACATGGACTAAAAGTAAAAGGATAAAAAAACGATATTTCATGTAAATGGAAAAAAAAAAAAACTAGGATAGCACTACTTATATCTGTCAAAATAGATTTGAAAACAAACCCTATAGTAAGAGACAAAGAAGAACTCTACATAATGATAAAGGTAGCGATCCAACAAGAGGATATAACCCTCATAAACATTGATGCACCCAACATAGGAGCACCTAAATATATAAAGCAAATCCTGATGGACATAAAGGGAAAGATTGATAGTAATAGAGTCAGTAGGGGATTTTGACATCCCATTGACATTATTGGACAGATCTTCCAGGCAGAAAATCAACAAGGAAATGGTGGCCTTAAATGACACACTAAATCAGATGGATTTAATTTATATTTTCAGAATATACATTCTTTTCAAGTGCACATGGAACATTTTCTAGGATAGACTACTTGTTAGGACACAAAACAAATCTCAGTAAATGTAATAAGACTGGAATCATATCAAGCATCTTCTCTGACCACAATGGTATGAAACTAGAAATAAATAACATTCCCAAAAAACACACAAAGACATGGAGGCTAAATAGCATGTTTATAATTGCATCCAAAAAATAAAATGCCTAGGAATAAGTTTAATCAAGAATGTAAAAGACCTCTACTCATAAAACTATTTGTCACTGAAAAAAGAAATTGAAACGATTTCAATTGGAATAAATGGAAGCGTATACCATGTTCATGTTCAAATGTCCATATTTCCCAAAGTAACTTATAGATTGAATACAATTCCTATCAAGATACCAATGGGATATTTCCAAGAACTAGAACAAATATTCCAAAATTTTATATGGGATCCCACAAGACATCAAATAGCCACAGAAATATTGAGGAAGAAAAACAAAGTTGGAGGAGTCATGCTACCTGATATGAGAGTTGACTACAAGGCGTAGTAATCAAAACAGCATGGTAAAGATAGTCTGTTTCAAAAAATAGTATTGGGAAAATTGGACAGATACATGCAAAAAAATAAACTATACCACCTTCTTACACCATACCAAAAAAAAAAAAAAAATGGATTAAAGACTTAAGTGTTAGACTCTAAATCATAAAACTCCTAGAAGAAAACATAGGCATTAAAATCTCAGACATTCCTCATGGCAATATTTTTTTTCTGATATATCACCTTGGACAAGAGAAACAAACAAACAAACAAACAAAGATGGGACTACATCAAACTGAAAAGTTCTTGCACAGCAAAGGAAACCATCAACAAAATGAAAAAACAACCCACTTAATGGGAGAATATATTTGCCAATAATACATCTGATAAGCGGTTAATATCCAAAATTTATAAAGAACTTATAAAACTCAATTTTTTTAAAAAACAATTCAATTAAAAAATGCACAAAGGACGTGAATTGTCAATTCTCCAAAGAGGACATACAGATGGCCAATGAACATATGGAAAGATGCTCAACATCACTAATCATCAGGGAAATGCAAATTAAAAACCACCATGAGATATCACCTCATTCCTGTCAGAATTGCTATCATCCATATCAACAAGCAAGTGTTGGTGAGGATGTGAAGAAAAGTGAATCTTTGTACATTATTAGTGGGAATTCAAATTGATGCAGCCACTGTGAAAAGAATTACCTATAAAAAGTAAAAATGTAATTGCCTATGACCCAGTGATTCCACTTCTGGGAATTGTACCCCAAGAAACCCAAAACATTGATTCAAAATGAGTTACACATATTCCTTACAGCATTATTTACAACTAATGAACCGGTGCACAAAATTCAGGTGTGTGGAGGGGGGAGGGGTTCCACAGCCCAGTCTGCACCCTCTCCAAACGGGGACCTCTTGGGGGGACATCTCTTTCACAATCTGGGACCACTGGCTCCTAACTGAACATCTGCCTGCCTGCCTGATTGCCCCTAACTGCCTCTACCTGCCTGCCTGATAGACCCTAACCTCTCTGCCAGCTTGCCTGATTGCCCCTAACTGCCTCTACCTGCCTGCCTGATAGACCCTAACCCAGCCATGGGCTAACTATGGCCCGTGGGCCAGATCCGGCCCGTGGAGCCGAAAGAACGGAGGGTTCTCTTGCTCTCCCCTCTGCTCCTTCGCCAGCAGCCCAAGATAAGAGTGCCAGCATGGTCAGGTTGCTTTTGTTCCTGCCCTCTGGTCCAGTTTAAGAACCCATTGTGGCCCTCGAGTCAAAATGTTTGCCCACCCCTGCCCTAACCTCTCTGCCAGACTGCCTGATTGCCCCTAACTGCCTCTGCCTGCCTGATCACCCCTAACTGCTCTTCCCTGCAGCCTGATCTCACCCACAACTGTCCCCCCACTGCCGGTCTGATCACTCCTAACTGCCTCTGCCTCAGCCCCCACCACCAAAGCTTTGTCCAGAAGAAGTCAGACATTCAGAAGATGGCCTGTTGACCCGGTCTAATTAACATATTACCCTTTTATTAGTATAGATTGATTACATGGAACAGGATTGCTTAAATGGAGGGGGGGGGGGCTTTTTCAGAAGGAGGAGATGCTGTTGGCACACAAAAATACATAACCCCTATATCTAGACCGATAGCTAGACATATGCACTATACAGTCAAACCGGTCATTAAAAAATTGAACCGCTTTCTTACACCTTACACCAAACAGCTGTACACCAAACAGCTGTTGCCCTTTAAACCCCTCCTCAGTCCCCACCTTAGGTTCTGCCTTTGCAGTTCACCCAGACTTGGTTCTGATTGGTTGGTCTCTATGCCAGTCAGTGTCTCTGGGCCTGATCAGAGAGGTGGGACTGATCAACAGCCACCCCAGGCTGCTGGCAAGCAGGCTGAACTGCTGATCTCTTGGGGAGAGAGAGGTGCTGCTGCTGGTGAGGCCTGAAGAGAGAGAAAAGCAGGGTCTGATGCGCAGCCTCAAGATTGTGGATCAGACCCTCAATCTGCTTCTCTATCTCTCAGGCCTAGCCAGCAGCCTCTGTAGCCACTGATCAGCCCCACCTCTCCCTCCCCAACCAAAGGTCATCGGTTCAGCCTGCTTGCCACTCCCCGCCCACCGGAGCCTGGCGTTTGGTCGTTTCAGACCCTGGGTTTTATATATTAGGATAGCCACGATTTGGGAGCAGCAGCCCGAGTGTTTGTCCGTGGATAAGTGGATAAAAAATTTGTGGAATATTTATACTCGACCGTAAAAAAGAAGGAAAAAAATCCCCTTTTGTGACATCATGGATGGACCTGGAGAGCATTATACTCAATGAAGAAAACCAATCAGAGAAAGACAAGGACCGTATGATTTCACTCAGGTGTAATCTGTTGAACAAAATGAACTAACAAACAGAATGGAAACAGACTCAGAGAGAACAGACTGACAGCTGTCAGAGAGGAGGAGGGCTTGGGGGCAGTGTGAAAAACTTGAAGGTAGTAATCAAACAAAAAGAAGAAGAAAACCCTCATAGACGCGGACAACAGTATGGCCACTACCAGGGAAAAGGGGGGGGGGGGGCAGGGTGGAGGTAGAAGAGGGTAAAGAGGGGATAAATGGTGATGGAAGGAGATTTGACTTCGAGTGGTGAACACACAATACAGTATACAGATGGCATGTTACAGAATTGTACACCTGAAACCTATATAATTTTACTAACCAATGCCATTCAATAAATTCAACAAAAAAAGGGGAAAATAATTTAAAAGCAGTTCTTAGGTTACTTTTTTTTTTAATGTAATGGAGAGATTAGATCAAGGTAATGAGCTGAACATATTCATTTGCCTTTCCTCCTCTCAGATACTTAAAGTGTCAAAAAATACATTTTCAAAACTCACTGACACTAGAAAATGTCAGCAGCATTTTCCTTTCCTTAAAAGGCGGGAAACAGAACCACAGTGACTCTGAAATTGGACTGAAAGATGCCACAGAGCAAAAACACTGGTAGGAAAAGCTACTTGTAGTAAAAAAAAAAAAGATCCAGAGAATGCTGGCCTCCGAGTGAACAATAGAATGTCTGGAGCGTGGGGTGGAGGTTTCGGTGTAAATCGTGAGCAAGGGTTAAAGAATTTCATTTCCCTGCCTGACATTAGGCGCAGTCCCTCCCCACTCCACCCCCCTCCCCCCTTTTTTATTTGGAGCTTCAGGCAACACTTGCTAGGAGGGAGATTGAAAGAAAGCTGGACAAGCAAGGCTTAAGATAATTCTAGGCCTTTTACCACAGATGTGGGGGGAGTGTTAATGGCCATTCTTCCCCAGAGGGGTGTAAAATAATTCCCTCTACTTCCAGAGTGATGTACTCAGCTGATTTGGAAGGTCCCCACCCCGCAGCTAACTTAGCCCGGTGCACCCAGTTAACAGGCCGTGTCTCAAAACCCATAGGCCATCCTCCCATTCAGGAGAGAGGCCTGCGGGTGGCACTGTCCTAGGGGGGCACTGGTAGAAGAAGCGTCCACAGCACTAATCAGCCTGTCCTTTGAACTTGAAAATCAATAGACAGACAGAGGTCCTCAGACAAGACGGAGCTGTAAGGCAAGTAAACAGATGAATTAGAGAGAAAACAGGCAATTCAGGGAACAGAGGAGAACTTTGAAGAACTATAATTAAGGTCCTCAGAGAGATTTTAAAGGAACCATCAGTAAAGAGGCTTCCTTGAAAGCTAATAACAGGATTGCCAAGATTAAAAATCCGTAGATGGTCTGAATGATAGAATGGATTTGATCAAAGACCAACTTGGGCATCTGGAAAATAAACTCGTGGGGGGAGGGGGGAGGACAACAACAACAAAAGAATGCTCTAGAATGTGGAGCAAAAATCCAGAGATGAAAAATGTGAGCACGTTCAAGAGAGAGGTATGATTAATCCAGGAGGTCTAATTCAGTCCTGGGTAGCTTCAGAATGCCAGGGGAGGATGTCTCCGACCTCAGATACATTCCCTCCCAGCACACGAGCGCTCGGGCCAAGCTTAAGTGGGTTTCTCCAGGCCAGGACTCAAAGGCTATACCCCTCATAGACCTCCGAGTCCAAATGAGAAGCGAATTTAAGAAAGAAGGAAATGCGGGATAGATACATGAAATAGCAACTGAAGTTAAACCCGAGAGTCTGTACAAATAACTGTTCACTTTGGCACGCATGTTTTTATACAAGAAGAGTCCTTGGGAGGCAGATAAGGCAAAGGGCGGGTGAAGGTGGACGTGTGCCGAAGGGCTCGCCTGCTGGTGAGGGCTGCCCACGCCGATCGCGTGTCCACACTGTAAATGTCACACCTGGGTGACAAATGCACGCCGCGCTGGGATACATGTGTGCGGCAGGAAAGGGTGGAGTTCAAGAGGGAAACAAAAGCAGAGAAAATGTAAGCCGTAATGTAGGGTGGCAGAAAGAAGTCTGTTCACCACAGTCAAAGCCACCATGGAGTGGATTCAATGCTCCTAACTCAAAACAGATGCCTTCCGGTGAGTTCTGAAAAGAAATCTAGTCACCTGAAGTTTGAGCAAACAGAAACGTAGGAAAACGGAACGAGAATGGATTGAAAATCACGCACCGGGCAGATACCAACGGTAAGCAAGGATAGCAGCGTCAGTGTCAGACCAAAGGGAAGCCGGGGTTTGAAAGCACCTCTCAGAAGTACAGAGGCAGGTTTGCACTTATAAAAGATAAAGCTCGCCCACATCAGCATCTAAGTATTATCAACATACTACTGTCTTACAAAACCTCCACGGAAAGGTACGACATGAACATGGTATTTTCTCCTTCCAAGTGAGAATGGCCACTTTTCTTAGAAGCCGATACAAGCAGGTAATTTAGATAAGGATGTGAAGGGAACCTTTAAAACTCGTAACCTTGGTCCAAAATAAAGAGGTATAAACATTTCTGGATGCCATACCCAGAAAGGTACATCCTTTACAAATAATGGGACAGTGAGGAAAATGAAGGATTACTTGCCCCAAGGTTGTCTTTTGCTAGCCGCGCTTCCTTTCTGTTGTAAAAACTTCCACTCTCCAGCTGCTGTGCCCCCTTCAAGAAAGGTTTTTTTTTTTTCTATTGGCTTAGAGAGCACCCCGAATTGCTCCTGTCACAGGAGCAGTGGGTGGTCCCGAGGCCTCCCCGTTGGTCTGTCACGGAAGCCTCAGTTTCCCGCCCTGTTGAGGAACCCAGAAGCAGCCTCCGGTTCTGGCCCCTCTCGCCCACCCCCGTCCCTGGCAATAGAGAACACTTGGCCCCGATCGGCGCAGCTGTGGCCTTTTAGGAGCCAGGAGCGACCAGGCTGGCTACTAGCCCTCCCCAGCCTTGTTTCGGAGCAGCCTGTGGCTCTCCGGGTTAAGAGGAAACCCCTGTGTACAGAGAGACTGATTCCCTGAGGGCAGCTGCCTCCTCTGAGAGCCGGGAGCCGGGGATGGAGAGAGTGAGAGCCTTGTGCAGGCTACTGTGTTCCCGGCGTCCCCCCAACAAACGCATGAAACTAAACATCTTACGTTTCTTTTGGCAATTTTATTCCACTAATGAGGATCTTCCCTCTGCCACCCTCTCCCTCCTGCCCCCCTCCTGTTAATGCATCTCTCTCGCTCTTTTTTCTTCTTCTCCATAACAAGGACCTCTATGTGAAAACTACCCTAACTGAAGGAAGCTCTCCCCATTTCACTGCTTGTGCATCTTTCACACTCACACTCCGACGTGCCTGCGCGGCACCGTAAGGAGGGTTTTATTGGATGTTTACGGCAGACGGCCTCGCTAACCCCTTTCCGAGCCAGCAAGTCAACCAGAATCGGTGGTGTGAACACCGCGGGTTTCTAAGCATTTTTCCTGTTTCCTTCCATTATGTTGGAGGAGAAACTCCTGGCTCCAAGTTAAAATAATCCCGGCAAGCTCCGAGGAAATTCGGAACGACGCATCCAGTGCAGCACTGGAATGGAAAGTGAGCTGTTCCGAGTGCAGCTAGGTGGTGCACTTTCTGGAAACGGTGGCGGCCGCGCTGAGGTTTGAGGGGCTCAGCCCGGACGGGAGAGGGGAGCGCGGCCCTGTACCCCGCCCGCCTCCCCGGGCGCGCGCTGTAGCTTTAAAGCTGTCTGCGAGAAGGATGGGACGGCGCTGCGAGCCAGACCACGCTGGTTTGGACAGAAATCCTTACAGAATTATTAAGCCTTAAAAAAAGCAAAGGAGATTTATGCATCTGCATCTGACCAATTTGGTTTGGAGCGGGTTCATAATGGAAAAGTAATAAAACCAGAAGAGACAGTGTCTTCTGAGCACAGTCTCGCTTTTAAAAAATCTAAACATGGGCTGCCCCGCGGTGGATAAAATGACTGTAGAAATATTTCCCATTGGCAGTTAGGGGAGGGTTTTGTTGTTGTTGTTGTTCCCTTTCTTCATTGATGACCAGCCAGTGTAAACCTTAAGCTTTCCGGCAGATATTTCTCTGGGAGATGTCAGTCTCTGAAAAAGGAATCCTAACGTGTTACCTATGCGAGTCTCCTTCACTGTCACCTTTACACACCACACACACATACACACGCACACGCATATACACACAAGCATACACACGCACAGCACCCAGTGTTTGCCTAGCTACCAGTAAAGCCTTTTTCTGGTGTAACCGGAGAGGTCAGGGTTTGGAGAGTCGGGGGTGGCTGACAGTGTGCGAGAAGGCACCTCCCGGGACTGCCAGCAGCCGCAGAAAAGCATGAAGAGGAAACGCATAACACGCGTCACCTCTGAAAAATCAGATCTAATAACTTGGTGAGTTTCTGATTTCAAAAGGAGAGGCGGGGGCGGGAGGGTGTGTATGCAGAGATCCAAAGACGTTCTCTCACCTCTCCGTTTACTCACCCCCTGGCAGGAGCGTTGTTGATAAATAATTCATTACAGCTATTTAAGAAACAGGAGCACGGCAAGGGGAGGAGATGGGGGACGGGGCGGGGGGGGTGTCCATAGGGGTGCGGGAGCCTCCGTCGTCGCGGACAGGACGGTTGGGGTGGCGTGTCCCAGAGGGGACAGTCCAATAGGCATCTGATTTCCCCCGGTTCTTAGCTTTCCTTCCACGGGCCAGCAGACCCGAGGGCAGCTATTTTTTATATAGTGGGAATGCGAGCAGACTGCCACGGCGTGTCTCTCCTGCAGGTATGCCAGCGGCATCTTTAGTGACCCCTGCTGATGTTATCAAGACTCGATTACAGGTGGCCGCCCGGGCCGGCCAAACCACTTACAGCGGCGTGGTGGACTGCTTTCGGAAGATCCTGCGGGAGGAAGGCCCGAAGGCGCTGTGGAAAGGAGCTGGCGGTATGGAAATAATTTGTCCTTAACCAAACCTTTGGTATCAGGGAAAGTTTTTTTTTTTTTTTTTTAAATATACCTGATATTCTCTGCCCACCACCCCCCCCCTTTTTTTTTTAAAGCTCGTGTGCTTCGATCCTCACCCCAGTTTGGCGTGACTCTGCTGACATACGAATTGCTACAGCGCTGGCTGTACATTGATTTTGGAGGCGTGTAAGTGTCATCATGCTAAATTGAAGCTACATCTCCGTCGCTTCTCGTACCTGCGGGCCGAGGCGGAGGAGGCGGAGGAGAACAGTGGAGCCACGTCTCCACATCAGACCCGTTTCCCAGGGGAGCACACCGCCGACTAGAGCCCCGCCACGCCTTGATGGCGCAGATGTTCGGTGTTTGGAATGTGTGTTTACCAAGTCAAAACACAACACAAGGCTCAGGTTCTCCCTTCTCTTTTCCTCTTTCAGGAGACCCATGGGCTCGGAGCCAGTTCCGAAATCCCGGATCACGCTGCCCGCTCCCAATCCCGACCACGTTGGGGGCTACAAACTGGCAGTGGCAACATTCGCAGGGATCGAAAACAAATTTGGACTGTACCTACCTCTCTTCAAGCCGTCAGCATCTACCTCAAAAGTCACCAGTGGAGGCCCCTAGGAAGCCCGACTGGGGCGGGGTGGGGGTGGGGGGGTATTGCAGCAGCTCTGTTGTTACGTGGGTAAAAAAGCCCCATCTCGGGTGGAAGCAATATTTCATTCCTTTCACGTCTATCTCTTCTGTAAATTCGAGTCCAGACCTTTTTTTTTTTTTTTTTTAAATCATTCCTTTTCTTTGTATTTTCTTAACCAGATCGTTGTAAAATTGTTCATAATTTACTCATCATCGGGCCTCTGCTCACGAACCTTTGTGCCTGACACTTGCTAGGGTTTGGTCAGCGCTCACATGATTTGGGAGAACCGAGCACATTGGGAATAGAAATTAGAGAGCCGTGCTCCTTGGGTTAGGGTTATAATCCCAGAGAGGCTCCTGAAAGGCAGTCCCGATGCTCAGCGTTTTTTATGAGCCTGTGAGCGGGTAGGACGCGGGGAGAGTAGTTAGAAAAAGCGTAAAGCCCTGGAAGCAATGAAAACCATGGCCAGCGGCTGCCGGCCTCGCCTGCCTGCAGATTTGAGACGCACACCGAGTCTGGCCTCTGGATTGTATTATAAAGCTTTTATGCGAAACATGTTTTATTTTTTTTGTAATGAAAACCACATTGGAGGTATCTAATAATCATATTCCGTTACCGGTACCAAGACTGCCAGCGAGAAGGCTTGTGTACGTCAGGGAAGCCCTCCTGGCGTTTTCTGAGGTGGATGTTGAGCGGGAGACGCCGCACTTCTGGGCCAGCTAACGGGAGAGCCGCTCGGAGGCTGCACCTGTGCAATGGACACTGAGAAAACCCATGCCCATTCCTGGTACCTGCCCTGACCCCTCCTGACCTCCCACAACCCCCCCTACTCCCCCCCCCCTGCAGTTGGCACCCATTTGCTTTAAAATCCACTCTTCTCTTGAATCAAGTAAGACACATGGTACTCTTAAATTTTTATTTAATTCGTGGTACCTTCGATAAAGAAGGCTTGTGTGTTTGTGAAGAAGGAAATAAACTATTTTTAAAGCTACGGAAGTATTTCCCTTTTTTGTACGTCACCTGGTGACTAATGACCATTATTGGATTCCATGTGTTTTTGACAGGGAGATTTTATTCATATTGGCACGGACAGGGACCCCCCCCCTGGCCTTGGAAGGTAACGTGTGCCCTCATTCTCAGCGTGCCATTTTCACAGCGAGGAGGAGAAACTACATTAACCACCCCTGAGCGAGGGACCTAGCAAACCGACCCTTTTGTTCTGGCCAACCCCGGCCCTTCCTGCCGTTTCCCATCCTGGGAAGTTAAAGCAATATAAAGTTTCGCTGGAAATTGGGCATGAAGATTGGTAGGAAATGATGGCAATTGTGTTTTCTCTGACTCGTTCTCCCTCACACCAAAACCTTACACCGCTGTCTCCCACACTCGGTAATCTCTGGCCGGCGTTGTGTAACGGTTTGGGGAAAGAGGCCCGAACAGAAGGTGGGGTCCCCTTGTCTGCAGGCGTGCTCCTGAAGAGGCTCTGATGAGCCTGTCGGCAGTCAGCGCGAACTTTCCCCTCCGCGGGAGACAGCCATTGTCGGTCTCAGTTGCTGGGGGTCAGTAGGTTGACATTCAGTTACTGTTCAAAATTGGAAACAGTCAGTGCCCGTCCACAAGTCTGGAAATTTTTTTTTTAAAGCGAACGAAAGCTTTGTTACCCTCCTAGGAATAGTGCGCGTGCATACGTGGCTCCCTCCGTGGTTTGGGTTTGGTAAAACCAAAAAGAAAAACCCCGCCTCCTAACCGCCTTCCTCAGACCCCATGGAATGGGGTAAATGATAAACGTGCATATTTTCATCCCAAAGGCAAGTCATCGTGAAACCCCACATGGGCCTTGGCCCTGTGGGCGGTGTTAGAATCACAAAGCCTCCGGGCGTGGGGCGTCTGAATGTGGGGAGAAGCCCCCATAAACCGCTGCATTCCTTTCCTCCACTTGCGTGAAATGGTACCGGAGATCCGGTGTTCCTGGTAGAAACACCGACGTGGCTGAGATGGCCCCGCCTGCTCCTTGAAGGGCGGCTGCCCTGGCTGGGGGAGAGTCTTGGCTTCACCTGGACCTACCTGCGGCCGAGGGCTATTTGGTAAATGAGAAGCCAGAGGTATGAGGAAGCCAGAGGCGCGAGGACCACAGACGGAGCTGCTTTTCCTTAAAACCCTCCCCTTCTCCTGCTCGGAGACGGGCGACGGCCTGAGACACGTCGGAGGCGGCCTGATTTCCATCTGCGTTCCGCTCGGTGGGTGGCGTGACTGCGACACATCCTTGACTAGGACTGCAATCGCCCTGCGGTGGAAACCACGTCAAATTTGTTCTGGGTTTTCCTTCTTCCTGAAGTGACAGCACAGTACTACGTCGCCAGTGCTGTGGCTGCAGGCCCCCCACCCCTCCGTCGCTTCCCTCCCCAACGCCGAGGAGATAGAAGATGTGTAACTCCAACCTGCTTGCCTGCCTTTCGGGGGGCGGGAGGGGGGAGAGAAACAGCCCCCCACCCCCTCCATCCCCTCCCTTGGCCAGCCCCGCAGCCTTTGGCTCTGCCCTTAGTCCATCCTGTGATTGCTTAGCGGGTGGAAGGGAGGCCTGACTTTTGTAGCCACTTTTTTTTTTTTTCTTTTCTGCAAGGAGGGGAAAAAATGTGAAGCTGGCCACAAAGTGAACACACTGATTCTCGGGTTCCCGTCGTGGCCGGGTTCCTTGAGGCTGGGTGGCACGCTGTCGCCAAGCTCATGCTGCACCTCATAACCCACAGCCGTTTGCTGAGCTCCCTAGAGTCGCCTTAATCCCAGCAGCCCAGGGCTGCAGCCACGGGGGAAAATAGAGGATTCTGGCCCAGAAAGGAGTCGTTTAAATGCTTATTGCATTTCAAGCTTCGGTTTTTACTTATAGCTCAAATATTTACTGTTGCTGGAAAACAATGTTTAGAATGCCGCGCTTGTATGTTATATTTAACGGTGTGGCCCGGGCAAACCTCAGGATGCTTACGTGTTGGCAGTCTTCTGGAAATGTTTAACAGCACAGCGCTCGGCGAGCGGGGAATGAGAGCGGAAAGGAATTGTGCTTGGGTATGTTTGTAACCCTCCTCCCCCTGCTAGGTGCGCTGGGGTTCTTCGGTTAAAGGGGGGACATCTCCGAGAAGGGAACTGGCCGGATCCTTGTCCGGGGCCCCCATTTATCAGCCTGTCCGTAAGCCCTCTCTCCGAGTCACGTGCCTCCTACCGCAGAAGCCATACTTGTGGGGATGGATTTGTAGCTTTGCCACGGAGCAAAGAGTCTCATTTCAAATCCAGGGGAATCAAATGCTTTCGGGATGTGGATTTTTCCAAAGGCACGTCCCCTGGTAGGAACAGCGTGATGTTCTTTCCACCGGCGGTGCTGCCCGCAGAGGCGCGTGTCTTTTGTTGTGCCGTCTGGGCATAACCCGACCCCCACCAAACAGTCTGTGTCCTCAAGGTGGTGAAGTCCTCAGGGCTGGCTGCGTCACCGGGAATGTCTGAGGCAGCCGGGAGCACGGCTACCCGAATCTTTTAAAACTGGGGCGATCTTCAGGTTGAAAGATCCATGGGAGCCGTGACCGTGGCTTTCATACTAATTCTGGGGCACCTGGAGTTCCGTGGGCTCCTGGTCATTAGTTTGAAGGATGGAGGGGTGGGTGGGAGCTTTGAGGATTTTTTTTTCCCCCAAGAAGCATTCTGCAATCTTTATTATTTTCCTACTGTTTTACAGGCCGCTTTTGCCGCCGAGTTAAAGCCTTAACTGAAAACGACCACAGACGTCTATCTTGTTCACATACTTTTAAAGCCATACATATAGCTCTTACTAAGGCCACGGCAGCTATTTACCACTGGCTTTGTAGTTGGTTACGTTGAACCGGGAACTGTCACGTAAACGATGCGATATTTTAACGTCCTGATCACGGTTAAAAGCAAAAGGCTTGGAGAATGTATATCCTTTGAGATCCGTGTTACGTTGGGGACTCAGCTACATCATTAAACCCACTGTCCTCATCGATGCATCTTATTATCGACAGCTCCCTCCCTCCCTCTGCCCCTCTCACCGCCTGGCATGTATGTGCCCTCGGGAGCAGTGGTAAGCTCCCTTTAGAAGCCGCCGAGGACAGGGACGATGATGGGAGCTCTCGTCAGGAGGGTTTGTCTTTCGCTAATGCATTAATTGGCTCCAAAAGAGTCCAAATGGAGCTCGCTGCTTTCATCTGCTGGGGCAACCTAATAAAATAATGTTTGTTTTTAGATTCCCCGCCAGTAAAGGGGGTTTTTGCTCAAGGCGAAACCGAGGCCCCCCGCGAATAACTGGAGAGGGGAAGTCGGAGGACGCGCTAATGGTGCCTGTCTGAGGCCGCCTTTCCGGGTCCCAGGCGCTCCCCTGCCCGCGGTCTCAGGAGAGGGACAGGCCCCAAGGCCGGCCCAGCACGGCGCAGCCTGCCCGTCCGAGGCCGCAGCATTTTGCAGCGCAGAAGCTCTGACGGCGACCTTTATTTGGACACGAGCTCTCAGAACAGACCTGAGCAAGCACACCTTGGCCTGCCCTGTCCGGTGGGGAAAGGGAAATACAGATTAGTGAAAAAAGACTGATTAAAACGCTCTTCCTTATCTGTCATCTCCTCCCCCTCCCTTCCTTTGCTACTTAACCTGGTCTCTCTCTCTTTTAAAAAAAAAAAATATATATATATATATTTTATTGATTTTTTTTTTTTTTTTTTTTTTTTTTTTTTACAAAGAGGAAGGGAAAAGGAGATAGAGTTAGAAACATGGATGAGAGAAACTCTCGATGAGCTGCCTCCTGCACACCTCACACCGGGGATGTGCCCGCAACCAAGGTACATGCCCTAGACCGGAATCGAACCTGGGACCCTTGAGTCCACAGGCTGGCTGACACTCTATTCACTGAGCCAAACCAGTTGGGGCTACCCTAGTCTCTTATTGGGCTGCTTTCAAACGAGAGAGGGGCAAGTGATTCTGACCCCACCCTGGAGTTCTTTGGACAGCCAGAACTCATTAACTATGCGACGCCAGGTATCATCCCATTAAATCCCCAAGCCCTTCAAGTAGGCAAAATAAATCCTCGCCTAATGTCACTGACAGGTTCTATGATTCCTAACAAAACCAGTTTTGCCATAGACTCATTGATTAAAGACAAGAGGTAAGGTCCTATGGCGTTTTATCCTTGTGACAATGAAATGACTTTGCACGAAGAAACGTTATTCAAGGACCCGCAGTGCTCTTTGCCCTGTGCTACCGATGAGGAAGCCAATGTGGAGAGAGATGGCGTATCTTGCTCCTGGTCTCTACGCCAGTAAATGAGAGTGTAAGGATTTGAATCCAGGTCTGATGGTGGCCACGGCCTTCTTTTTTTTCCTGTGGAGGGTTCCCAGCAATGCTCAGTACAGGACATCCTTCTGACAGCCTTTGCCCTGAGTGTCTCCTTGTCCCCCGGTCTCTCTATCAGAGGGATCATTCCTAGCTCAGAGTAGAAGGGAAGGGTGATCCCTGATTATTTTCCATAATTAGTGCATTTATCTCAGAGAATCCCAGAGCCTGAGGATCAAGCGAATCCTGACAAGCCTTTTGAGGTTGGTCTTAAAACGATTTTACAGCCTATTTAAGTCAGTAAAGAAAGTATTAAGGTAAACTCCAAGCATTTGCCCCACGGGTTTAAAACTGGAAGGTAATGTGGAAAAAAGCAGAAGTACATTTGCACGCTGTTACAGTGCAATGTGATATGACAGGACCTGAACTCAATCTTAAAGATCTCTGCTTATAAGTGGAAAACGCCGTGCTTCCACAGAAGTTGGAAATAATGGAAAGCCAAGTTAAAAGTAAATATCTATGGGCACTTCACCCCCGAGTGTGTCTGGAGGGAACGGAGACAGTTTACAGAATGTGGGCTTTGCTGCAATTACTTTTAGAGATAAAATCGCCATCATCACGAATGGCGGAAAAGTCTTCCTCTGCTCCCAGTGAGTGCCTTGCTGTCCCCAAAGTTAAATGAGAGGCTCTCTGCCACAGCCTTTTGCTGCCTTCCCCCCCTTTTTTATACAACTGAAAGCAGATTACTACTGACTGACCCACACTAAAAAATTTACAGCATTTTCTTTAGATATAGGGTGTCCCCCAAAATGTCTGCACACAACTGAATAATTACAAAGGCAGTGTTTATTA
Organism: Vespertilio murinus; assembly: GCA_963924515.1. NCBI lineage: Eukaryota > Metazoa > Chordata > Mammalia > Chiroptera > Vespertilionidae > Vespertilio > Vespertilio murinus. The sequence continues at coordinate 22,195,977 of OZ004712.1, forward strand.
AAATACATTGCATTTTCAAAACTGGAACTTTTCAAGCCGTTAAAACCGTGTTTACATTTTGGGGGCGACACCCTGTAGCATGTATTAAAATGTCTTAGTCTGCTTTTCAAAAGAGTGACGTATTTCAAAGTGTGCGTTTCTCTTTTGAGGCAGGAGTTAGCTACGTAAGTTCTCGGTGGAGAGAGATGCTCCATGGACTGGAGGACTTATGGCTGCGGACCATTAGCCACGCCACGTAAAAGGCTGCCTTTTGTGATCACCCCTTGCTGTGGGCTCAGTCTGTTAGGAAGGGCTCAGACGCTGTTAGAGTAAGATCAGAAAAATAAAAACTGGGGGATGAGGAACATGGAAACGAGCATCATTTTCTTCTTCTGAGGACAGAAGTGCGGTGAGGGCCGGCATTTTTTGAATTTCATTCCTGTGGAGAGTGGAGCCTTCTGCACACCTTCAACCTCAGCCTCTGTCCCGCCTCCCTGTGTCCTCGTTCTTCCTAACCAAAGGGGCAGGTCCCACTTGACCTGGGCCCCCCACGTTCCCTGGGGCGCTACTCACAAAGTAAGGGTTTCTTTCTTTTTTAAAAAATATATATTTTATTGATATTTTACAGAGAGGAAGGGAGAGAGATAGAGAGCCAGAAACGTAGATGAGAGAGAAACATCAACCAGCTGCCTCCTGCACACCCACCACTGGGGATGTGCCCACAACCAATGCACATGCCCTTGACCAGAATCGAACCCGGGACCCCCCAGTCCGCAGACCGATGCTCTACCACTGAGCCAAACCGGTTTCGGCAGGGGTTTCTTTCTTTCCTTTGCCAGTTTGCCTGTGTGAGAGCGAATGTAGGGAAGCCATCAGTTCTGTCCATGCTAGTACTTGAAGGTAAGCATGGCACTCTTTCCATTTATTCATTTTAGAAGGTGGCTTCCTCTGCCTTAAAAAGTTAGCCTTCTAAACACCGCATCAGGCTGAATTATTAAAAAATTATAATGGCACCTGACATAAGTTGGATGTAAGAGATAGCTGCTATCTTTTACTAAGGATATTTAAAACTAAATTTCAAAACAATCAGAGTAGTGTATCATCAACACCTGGAAGTAAATCTTAAACGAATGCTTTGGCCTCTATAGATACTGAACTCTGATTTCTTGTGCCTTAAAAAATTATACTTTGGCCCTGACCGGTTTGGCTCAGTGCATAGAGCATCAGCTTGGGGACTGAAGGGTCCCGGGTTCGATTCCGGTCAAAGGCATGTGCCCTGGTTGCTGGCACATCCGGCTGATCAATGTTTTTCTCTCATTGATGTTTCTAACTCTATCCTTCTCCCTTCCTCTCTGTAAAAAACTCAACAATATATATATATTTTATTTTTTTTTAATTATACTTTGGTGCTGAAACCAGTTTGGCTCAGTGGATAGAGAGTCGGCCTGCGGACTGAAAGGTCCCAGGTTCCATTCCGGTCAAGGGCATGTACATTGGTTGCAGGCACATCCCCAGTAGGGGGTATGCAAGAGGCAGCTGATCGATGATTCTCCCTCATCGATGTTTCTAACTCTCTCTCCCTCTCTCTTCCTCTCTGTAAAAAAATCAATAAAATATATATATATATATTTTTAAATTATACTTTGGAGAGATTTCTGCTTCTGGCCTTATAGTTAGAGCATGAGGCAGACCAAGGCTGTGGACTCTGACCAAAAACAAGATGAGACCTACTAGTGCACCAGCTTACTGGTTAGAGGCAGTTCCCAGTCCCTGTGCAGGGGAGGGGAACCCAAACAAGGCCCATAAGAACCCCCAAATTGAAGAAATGGAGATCAGAAAACAAGAAAGCTAGAATGTGTAAGACAAAGTACCGAACAGGAGGGAGCTGCTCCGAGAGAGAGCTCTGGAGTTTTGCAGAGAGTTCCCAAATCTTCGTGTCTTGACCTATGCGTTTGTGGGAGGAAACTGTACAAGAGTTGGGAAAAAACCACGGAAAGGAAGAAGCAGGAAAATTCTGGAGCTCACGGAGGAGAAGCGGGTTTGTGTTCTCCTGAGCAAGTGTGGAAAGTCTTTCGTAATACATACACCACCAGGCAGGACCTGCAGAAAAACGCTGTTTACAGAGGGAGCTAAATTAGTCTTATGAAAAAGGCTTTCTGCCTTTACCAAACTTAAAAAGCACACCTCACAGGTACCTGATTGATTGTCAGTACACAATTTGATACTACTTAAAGCAACATTAGAGAATATAACCCACAAAGTAAAAATCTCAATAAGAAAAATCTAATAAAAAAGAATCTCACAAACCAGGAATAAAAGGAAACTTACTCAGATTCAGGGCATTATAAAACAACAACAACAACAAATTTATAGCTAATATCATACCGTATGGGAAAGACTCAATATCCTAGCTAATGCAATAAGAAAAACAAACACATAGCTGAGGCTGGTTTGGTTCAGTGGATAGAGCGTCGGCCTGCGGGCTGAAAGGTCCCAGGTTCGATTCCGGTCAAGGGCATTTGGGGAGGGATCGAGGGAAGGCTCCAAGGCATGTCTGGCCCATCTCGCTCAGTCCCAATCAGCCAGACCCAGCAGCAAGCTAAACTATGGGTAGGAACATCTGCCCCCTGGTGGTCAGTGCATGTCATAGCTAGTGGTTGACCAATCTTAGCATATCATCAGCAAATTATGCTTTGATTGGTTGAATGGCCAACCAGGTGACTGGGCACAGCATATTAGCCTTTTATTATATAAGACTAGAGGCCCAGTGCACAAAATTCGTGCATGGTTTTGGAGGTGGGGTCTCCTCAGCCCAGCCTGTGCCCTTTCCAATCCGGGACCCCTTGGGGGATAACTGGCAGTCAGATATCCCTCTCACAATCCTGGACTGCTGGCTCCTAATTGCTCACCTTCCTGGTCACCCTCGATTGTCCCCCTCTGCCTACCTGGTCACCCCAAACTGCCATCCCCCCTTGCCAGCCTGGTTGCCCCCAACTGCCCTCCCCCTACCCCCTCCCGCTGGCCTAGTCACCCCTCACTGCCCTGCCTGTCAGCTTAATCACCCCAAACTGCCCCCCCTGCCAGCCTGGTCACCCCCAACTGCACCCCCTGCTGGCCTGGTTGCCTCTTACTGCCCCCCCCACCCCCGCTGACCTGGTCACTCCCAACTGTGCCTCCCCACTGGCCTGGTTGCCCCTCACAGCCCCCCTGCTGGCCTGGTCACCCCATGCAGCCTGCTGTTCAGTCATTTGGTCATCCCTCACTAACCCCCTGCCAACCTGTTAGTAGGAAGCCATCTTGTGAGGGTCAATTTGCATATTATGTCCTTATTATATAAGACTTTCGTGCATGGTGGGGGGGGGGAGAGGAGGTTTCTGACTGCTGGGATAGAGCCTAAACCAGCAGTCAAGACATCCCTCACACAATCCAGGACTGCTTGATCCCAACTGCTTGCCTGCCTGCCTGCCTGATTGCCCCTAACCACTTCTGCCTGCCAGCCTGATCACCCCCTAAATGCTCCCCTGGAGCCTGCTTGCCCCAACTACCCTCCTGTACTAGCCTGATGGCCCCCAACTGCCCTCCTCTGCAGGCCTGGTCACCCCCAACTGCCCTCCCATGCTGGCCTATTTACCCTAATTTCCTTCCCCTGCTGGCCATCTTGTGGTGGCCATCTTGTAATGATGTCATGCGAAGGTGTGACATCACCCAGGCTTTTATTATATAGGATTGATTTCCAACAGGGATGTCATAGTATTTAAAAAAGGAAACAACAGTCCTTTCTAAAATGGTGCTAAAAAATTAGCAATGTACATGAATAAACTAATCTTAACTGACCTCTTCATACACAAAATCAACTCAAAATGGATTCTATAAGTAAATCTGAGTTAAAACTATAAATATTTCATATGAAAACATTTTTTAAAAATCTTTGTGACCCTGGATTAAGCAGATATTTTAGATAAGACATGATTTAAAAAAAAACATGCTTAAAGAAGAAAAAACTGTCTTAACTAGAACTCTACATCCAAAAATATATGCTTTATAAATAAAGGCAAAATAAAGACATAGTTAGACATACAAAACTGAGGAAATTATTCTCTTGCAGAATCTCACTACCTGATATGCCAAAAGAATTTTATTGGTTGAACAGTTGGCACTAGATGGAAAGCCCAGATCTCCAGAAAGAAATGAAGAGAGCCAGAAAAGAAAAATATAAGGGTGTTTTAAAAACCTTTAAAACTTACCTTTATTTTATAAATATTGTAATCCCCAAAGACTTCTCACTGAAGCAAAAATAACAACTGTGTTATGGAATTTATAGCAAATATGGAAGAAAATTACATGAGAATAAGGGGGCAAAGGAAAAAGATAAACGAATTCTGTGACCTATTTTGTGTGTGTGTGTGTGTGTGTGTGTGTGTGTGTGTGTGTGTTTGTGTGGTGATAAAACATCATTTGAAGGCCATTTATAATTAGTTAAACATGCATACTTACTGTGAAACCACTAAAAATAATGGAAGTCAACACATGAAATGTAATGTAAAACTAAAAATCATTTGATCCATCAAAAAGAAGACAAGAGAAGAATAGAAGAATAGAAGAACAAAGAATGAATGGGATCAATAAAAAAAAACAAAAAACAAATACCAATACAAAAGAACTTTCAACTATGTTAAAAGTTACATTAACTGTACATAGACTAAACCCTCTAATTAAAAGGCAGAAACTGTTATGTGTAAGCTGTTTACAAAAACCAATTCAAATATAAAACACAGATTAAAAGTAAAAAGGTGAGAATGCTATCAGCCAAAATGCAAAAATAAGAAACAACAAATGCTGCCTCTCCTTAAAAGCAATAAAACAAAAAATCAGGCCAAACTGTCAAAGGTAACTCTTCTTTAACTCTGAGAACTAATCAAAGATTTATAGCAATCAGGGGAACCCTGGCTGAAGACAAATGCTGATCCTCAGAAAGAATGGTGAGCTTTGTAACGTTTTAATTTACCCTAGTCCCAAACCCCCTCTCTAGGCCAGCAGTCACTCTGCATATAAAAGTTCACATACCTGGTACTGCAGAAAGCAGAAACTACCTCATTCACAAAGAATTCCAATCATTGTTCAGACCTGTCTGGTGCTTTCCTGGTAGACCTACCTTTATTTCACCTAACTCCTGGAACTGGCTTAGTGCTAACTGCTTCCTGGGAGACATTTGTCAATACCATATCTTAGTTGCGGCTGAGGCAATAAATAACAGAGCAAGTAGTGGACTAACCAAACATGTGAAAGCATCAGCTAGGGAATGAGATGTCTGTAAGGACTTTGAATAACTCTGACATATTTCTGGTACTCTGGGAGAACACAAACACATACTCAGAACTGTGCACATGTTCAGGAAAGAACTAAAAAGACCCTTAAGCTCTCAAATCCTGCTGACCTTAGGGCTCTAAAAAAAATCAGGAAGTGGAGGCTAATATAGTTACAAATTGCCTGGCTGAGTGGTGCAAGTATACCTCAAAACACACATGAGTCCTTTGGCAAAGCCTGGAAGAATTTCTTGGTTCCAGGCATTAATGGGGGGTTCCTATTAATATTACAGTTACTGGGTTTAGTGCAATAACTAGTTTTCAATAACAAAAAAAATGTACACATGCCAAGAAACAAAGTATGACATATACATTGGGAAAAAGTTATTGGAAACTCTGCCTGAGAAACCTTAGACACAGAATATACTAGACCAAGACTTTAAATCGGCTATTAAAAATGTACTCAATGAATTAAAAGAAAAAACCTCCAAAGAACTAAAGAGAAGTATAAGAATGATGTCTCACCAAAGATTATCAATAGTTAGGAAAAAAAATTTAAGCCAAATAGAAATTTTGGAGTTGAAAAGCATAACTCAAATGAAAATTTCACTAAAGGAGCTCAATAGCAGATTTGAATAGGCAGAAGAAAGAATAAGCAAACGTCTAAATTATGTTTGGAAGAACAGAAATATAAACAAGGGAGAAAATTGAACACAGACCTATGGCACCATCATGCATGTCAACATACAGGTAATGGGAGTTCCAAACGGAGAAAGAATACTTGAAGAAATAATGGCTGAAAAACTTTCAAACTTGATGAAAATCATTAACCTGCATATTCAAGCAGCACCACAAAGTCCAAGTAGAAAAAAAATCAATCTACTAGCAATAGGTATATTTAGAAAGATTGCAAAATATACAAAAATAAACTTTATTTCTGAAAACAAGCAAAAACATGAGAAATAAAAAAAATAACTGAAATATCCTATATAATAAAGAGGTAATATGAAAATTGACCAACATGCTTACACAAGATGGCTGCCTACAACCAGTCTGGCAGGGAGGTGAGGGATGACCAAATGACTGAATAAGCAGGCTGCATGGGCAATCAGGCCAAGGGGGGGGGGGGGGTGGGGGGGCAGTAAGAGATGACCAGGCCCGTGGGGGGTGCAGTTGGGAGCAACCAGGCCAGCAGGGAGGCAGTTGGGGGTGATTAGGCTGGCAGGAGGGGGGGCAGTGAGGGGCATCTGGGCTGGCAGGGAGGGGGAGGGAGCAGTTGGGTTTGACCAGGCCGGCAGAGAGGGCAGTAATGGTGACCAGGCTAGTGGGGGGTAGGGGCAGTTAGGAGCCACCAAGCCGGCAGGGAGGGTCAGTTGGGGGCGATCTGGTTGCAGCAAGGGGCAGTTAGGGGCGACCAGGCAGGCAGACAGGCAGGTGAGCAATTAGGAGCCAGAGGTCCATGATTGTGAGAGGGATGTCCGACTGCCGGTTTAGGCCTGATTCCCAGGATCAGGTCTAAACTGGCAGGTGGACATCTCCCAAGGGTCCCGGGTTAGAGAGGGTGTAGGCTGGGCTAAAGGGGACCACTAGCTGGATATAAGATCAGAGAGAAAGAGTCAAACTTATAGTGCCCATGAGCTACCATAAGGACTTCAACTTTTACTCCAAGGGATGTGCAAGCCATTTGATGTGTTTTGAGCTGAGGAGTTCAGCATCTTCATTCAAGTGGCTATATTGTAAACAGTTTGAGGAGATAGGTTAAAGGTCGAATCAGGGAGATAAATTAAGAGATTATTCTAAGAACTCACGAGACAGATGGTGATGGCTTGGGTTCGGATGGTAATATCTATATGCACTTGCTTCTCCTTCTATACAGAGTAGATGATTAAGTGGATAAAAACTCACAGCTCTATTGGAAAGTTCTTCCCTCTCATCTTTCAAGGTCACCCTTGATAATGTAGTTGTCACCCATTTTTAATTTTCACCCACAAACTGAACCAACCCTTAGGTCAACCAAGTTCTGATCTTTGCCTTTTTTTTTTTTAAGCTGATCAAACAGAACACCTTCTGCACACGTGACCACATGGGCACAGGAAAGGGGTGTTGGTGAAATTCCACTGGGTGACATGGGGCTTCTGAGCTCCTCATTCATGCAGCTTACTCATGCCTGTGGTCCTACTCAGATATAGATCTGGATGCACCATTCCCATTTAACAAGGGGTTTCTGTCCAACTTGGCTGACTGGACTCAACTTATAATGGGCTGTTTGGATGTCTGAAATCTTCATATCCCATGGTAAAACGTCTTGTTTCTATTAGGACCCAGTAACATGCCAGAAGCTCTTCCTGAAAAGGCACATAATTCTTTGCTTTAGGTGACAAAGCCTGCCTTCCTTCCTTCCTTCTTTCCTTCCTTCCTTCCTTCCTTCCTTCCTTCCTTCCTTCCTTCCTTCCTTTCTTCCTTCCTTCCTTTCCTTCCTTCCTTCCTTCCTCCCTTCTCTTCTTTCTTCCTTCTCTCCTTCCTTCTCTCCTTCCTTCTTTCCTTCCTTCCTTCTTTCCTTCCTTCCTTCCTTCCTTCTTTCCTTTCTTCCTTCCTTCCTTCCTTCCTTCCTTCCTTCCTTCCTTCCTTCCTTCCTTCCTTCCTTCCTTTTCTTCCTTCCTTCCTTCCTTCCTTTTCTTCCCCATGGGCCACTGTTGTAATTTCCCTACTAGGGTTTGCCATAAGTTCCATACCACATCTTTTTCCACCATGGAAACTCCAATACCATGAACATGCATAAACTCTTGTCATTACTACTAGTATCTCTGGCCTTTGCACCTTCACTCTTCACTCATTGAATCATGTAATCGTTTGGTTTATAATAGCAACTCCTGGGACACTGATTTGTTCTCAGTCCTTTAGTGTATGCTTGAAAAACTCCTCCTTCCCCCAGTACTTTTTATTAAATTGCTTTTAAACCTATTTAAGACACCCATATATAATCTTTAAATTTTTATTTTCTGTTTACGAAGAATTCCAGTATCTATATAGGATGAGGCACTTGGATAAAATTACATTATTTAAAAAATGTTTGAAATCTCATAGTTTAAGGAATCCCTACCAACAAAGGGCCATGGACATTCCCTTCCTAAAAAGCCGATTTCCAATGCTGTGCATGACTCAACCACCATTTATTTTTATTCTCTCTAGGCATGAAATGGCTTTTTGAAAAAGTATTTCATTAAAGTTATTTATAGACATATGTCCTAGTCCAATGGCCATAAACATATTTTTTTTCTGGTGTGAATAAAAATGAAAAATAATGAAACGTGTAGCACATTTGGTGCGTGTGCATCTTAACTGGATTTTCGTGCTCTTTTGGGCAGGAGTTGCTCTGGTGGAAGAGATAAGGAGAGCTTTCTAACAAACCACCCACATTCCCTCATAAAAATGAGGCCAGCCTTGGTTTGGGTCCAGACAGGTTGGCTGCCTGCAATTCATTATCAATCTTTCCCAGAGCCCAATCGCATCTCCCCCCTCCCTTGTCCCAGCACGATTCCGATCAGGCACCCCCACCCCCACCCCCACCTCCTTCCCACCCACGCGAAGGATTTCTCCATGCTGGCTCAGACCTGGTTTGGGACATTTTATTGGCAATACCGGTGTCATATTCAGGAACCAGAGACTTTTTGTCAGAGCAGATTAGCTTGAGTGACAAGTATCAATGGTCAACTACATTTGAAATATTGTTCAAGTCCCTAGAAATAATAGGCATTAACATTCATTCTGTTCTCTGCAACAAACCTCTAAAGATTCCATGTCCTCCGTGGAACCGGCATACTGTAATTGCCATTTGGAACTTGGTGTAACCTCAACAGCAGTGGAGACAATACAGTCCTCTCATTACGCACATGCTCTAGGATCGTTTATTTTAATGCTTTCAAATAAATATGTTCCATGCAGCACACCACAATAAATAAGGGGCAGCGACGTTCTCCTAGTAAATCCATTCATAATGTGAGTCACCATGTAAAACACCACATCGCAAGTCTTTGGCCCTGTACCATATCATGGAGCACACCACATCTGCACCTAATCATATCTGGCTTCATATGGATTTAATAGGACTATGCCAGAAGTGCATGTAAGCACAAATTTAACCAGAGGTTTCCAGCTATTAAATACAGCTACTAAGTAGTTAAAAGGCAACAACTAAACCCGTAAAGGTTCCTGCCGCTCCCCCACCCCGCCCCCCGCCATCCCCACCTTATTTGTGAGGCAGAAATATAAAGATAAAAATGCTCTGGTGAATTTCAGGTTAGCGGAGCCAGGGTGGGATAGATTTTTAGAGCAAAGCTGGCACAATATGACACCCAACAATGTCACGGCAACACTGATACTGAAGGGACACAGGTCACGGTGGGAGGGATGACTGTGGAGGCTGAGCTCTAGAAGGCGGACTTGGGACTGGGGTCGGGGGGCTCACTGCCACTAGGCGGCCAGCTCCACGGCGCCTTCCTCCTCGCTGTCAGCTCTGTTGGCGCGGATCTCCACGAGGGTCCTGGCAAATCGGGTCCACTCATCGTTGTGGGGCACTGCAAGCTGCAAAGCAAATGAATGGAAAACGGTGAACGAGATGGCGTTACGCCTGAAAGCCTTGAAGCCGGCAGGACTGCTGCTCCTGAAGCTGTCATGGCCCTCAGAAGGTAAAGGAAACCAGATCTTCATCCTTCTTCCTTGAATCAGTGAGATTCCCTGACGTGTGGCTCTGAAACCGGCAACGTAAGGGAGCACCGTCATGTCACTCTCAGAAGCAAGATCATTTATGGAATTTAAAAAACTCTACAAAGCTGTGTAAACTACACTACTAAATATAACAGACACGTTAAAGCACCTTCAGTAATGAAAAATTCATCATAAGCAAACCAGACTTACAGTGTCCTACTCAGATATAATCTGGACACAACAAATAAAAACTGCCATATTGACTAGGATGTTGAAATGACTGTGGCACTGTCTTTCTAAGTCAATGCTATGGGGTCCTTCTTTTAAAAGTGTTAATGCCAGGCCAACATAGCTCAGTGGTTTATTGTAGACCTATGAACCAGGAGGTCACGGTTTGAATCCTGGTCAGGACACATGCCTGGGTTTTTGGGCTCAATCCCCAGTAGGGGGCATGCAGGAGGCAGCCAATCAATGATTCTCTCTCATCAATGTTTTTCTCTCTCCCTCTCCCTTCCTTTTTGAAATAAATGAAAATATATTCTTAATAAAAATGAAAGTATTGTTAATGTTCCAATATTCATGGAACATTATGTATATTGATTGTATATTCTGTCAATATACATGACAAAAGTCTAGCTACAGATACAAAGAAATCTCACTACTATGAAATAATGCTTTGGCTTTTCCAGCAAGATCTTATATGAATAATAGTAACAGTAGCCAAAATTTACTGGAAATTCTGTTCACAGTACTTCACATGTATTAACTCATTCCTCACAACAATCCTATGTAGGGTAATATTAGGATTTCATTTTACAGAAGAAGGAATTGAGGAACAGAAAAATCACCCTACCAAGGTTGCAGAGCTAGCAATTTCAAAACCAAGATCATCTGGTTCTAGTATTTACAGCCTTAGCTAGTGTGCTATACTGACTCACTGAAAATGGGACTTAAAAAATTTCCCAAAGAATATCTTCTTCTGCGCATAATTTAGTGAAGAGAACATTACCCCCATCCAATATGAATTGCATGCAGACATTTTCATTAGCTGATTTAAAGGATAACTTTTTTTTATATAACATCCAAAAATGAATTGCTTAAAGAAACCAGGAAAGTGATTGGAATAGAAAAGAGAATTATTTGAAACTGGAGAAGCAGGGTCAAGTAGACATCTCAATGGTTTTCAGATAGAATGAAATTGATTTAGAGTGTAGAGCCATTTTCTTAGAGGATTACTCTATAAAATGGTATAATCCATCTCTATAGGCACTAGTGCTACATGTGCTATCTACATTTTCTATAAATATTAATAACATATTCATTCCAATCAATATACATTATTTTAAACTATAAATGAGGCAGCAAATAAATCTAAGCTTAGAGATCACTTCCACAGCTGAAAAACTACCCACTATGTAATAGAACCAAACAATTAGAACTTTAAACTTTTATTATAGGGGATGAGAGTCTCAGATACTATCTGTCCGTCCAAGACAACTTATTGGAGAATGGCATCACCATTCTGCAAAGTTTGTCCTTCAATTAATGTTCTAGTACTAAGGTTAAATGTTTCAAGAGTTTAAAATACAGGTGGGGGATATAAAGTCTACTTATTTTGAGAAAGGGTATAACAATAAGAATTCTCATTTAGTCATATGAATGTGTTTTTGAATGGTTAAATACTTCCCTGGTTATTAAAATGAAGCCAAATTTGTGTTTTGGCAATGACATGAGTTTACAATAGTATTGATGACACTGTTATTCTTTCACTCAGTCCATTTTCTTACTTTGAGCTCTTTTCCTAGGTTCTGCTATTCTCCATTTTTCTCTTAATTTTATATAAGACAACAGGTAAATATGTTTCCACAGTTTCATGTGGTAGTAATGGCAAGACTGTTAAGAAATGACACCAATAAAAATTATGAAACATTAAGGTTAGGACATGTGCCCAGATACAGTTGGGGACAGAATTGAGTATCACGTATAACATACAGGGTTGCACATCTAACTTTTCAAAAATAAATTTTATTAAATTTAAATGTTTCTCATAAACAAAGGAAAATGCCCTACAATGTAACTACATTTAACCTTCTCCATGGGGGTGGAAATAGTAATTCTATTATACCACTACTTGTCCTTAAAAATGCAGATTATTCCTCATAGAAGGTTTCACGGTATTCTAACATATCTTGTCTTCCTTTTGATTTGTGAAAGTTTCACTTAGTTTGGAAAAACATTAGAAGGTTTTTTTCCCCAAAAAAACTCTGTTCTGTAAGTATTTTCCTCTCCACACTATCATAAATAACACAGAAATGCTAGTGTGCTTCAGTACATACAAATAATTCTAGAGTTGAACACAATAGAAACACAGATGCTTCCAGAGACTTAAATTGACTCACCTCATCCTATTATATGTTTTCATCTAGTTGACTATGAAAATAACCCAAGACGATTGTAATGTTAGACTTAGAAGGTGAACTGTAGACTGCCCCACTTTTAGAATTCAGTATCACCATCAGGAAGCACTTTCAGTATAATCTTAGCTTGAATGTGTGAATGTGTACTCACAGGCTGTTTTCACAGCCAAAGTAATAATTTGGGGCATTTGAAATTCTTGTGTGGAAGACCAAGCAGGTGTCCTAACAAGCAGGACCCCAGTACATTGTACAGCTCTGGCTGCAGCGGCCTCTGTCCGGACAGCACTGCCCTTCCTGCCCGTGGCGGTGCCCGGCTCTTCTCACCTGGTCTTCTCTGGTTAGAGATCGCTAGAAATGAAGTCTCACAAGCATAAATGCATCTGGGACTTTCTCGAGGTGACTTTTAATCTAATAATACCTCAATCATTTAAGTAAGAAAAGTATTTGCTCATGTTTCTTAGTTAAAGAAAAACCTCTGCCGTCTATCCTTCTAACCAGTATACAAATTTATTCCACCAGCAGAGACTGGGCACCAACTATATGCCAGGCACTATGCTAAGAACTGAAGATACTATAGCGAATCATTTTGCCGTATGACGGCCATGAAATACAGATGAAAATTAATTTATCATGTTTTCTAAGGTCAAAAATGTGTGAATACTGGCATAGGATTTTTTTTTTTAAAAAAACTTATTGACATTTAAAATACGAAGAGCTAAAAATTTACCCCCTTACGGTGACAACTGCAGCATTTCCTGGTATGTGTTATGTGTCAAGCGAGTAGCGGGAAAGGAATGGCACGGTAATGACATGACGTCTGCATCTTCAAGTTTCTATCAAGGCATTAAAGGGTAAATCTAGAGCAGTGTTTCCCAAACTTTTGACATATGTGTACCCCTTCCATAATTTTTGTAATGCTGAGTACCCCTTGTAAAAAAAATGGATGTATTTTAATAACAATCAAAATATATTTATTTTTTGGTACATACACAAAATAATAATAAATAAACGAAAAATAAAATTATGCATAATAAAATATAAATAAAAGTTATATTATAAATAACATTTATTTGCACACCGGACCATCTCACGCCTCACAAGACTGTCTTGACTTGACTCATGAGAATGTAGAATTAGGCGCAGCGAAGCACGGTGCAGTGCATATCCCCACCAAACTCCGGTGCAACGTGTACCCCCACCCAACTCTTCCCTTATCCCTGGGGTACGAGTACCACACTTTGGGAAAGACTGATCTAGAGCATCACTGTGGCTTTCTCTCCTAAAAAATAATAGTTTAAAATAATTTTCAAAACATTTATATTGGTGATAGGAAAAATATCCGCAAGTTTCTAACGGTGATGATGACTTTAAATCAATTACAAAGTCTATTGGAAGCACCACGAAGAAAATAGCCCACAGTCATACCATAAGAAAGAACTCATAAGGACTGCCCAGTATTGTACTGAGTCAGAGCGGGTCTGGAAATGTTTTCCTCCTTCAGATTCATTGGCCGGAGCCCACATCCTAGGTCAGGATGACTCAGATTTTCCTTCTGCTTCAGATATGGCTGGTGCACCCCCAGCCGGTTAGGTGACTGTTTTCTAAAATTTTGCTAAATGTATAAAGCATATATTTATGCCCCAAAAACACCCAGGGCTCTGATGCCTGAGATAACAGAATCTTAGCTCTAAGAGTGTCCACCTTTTATAGATATGATATGGCCCTATTTTTACAGCCCAAGACCAAAAAGGTAGTTGCTGAGGTAGCAATTTGGCCTAAGGAGGAGGTAAAATGAACCTCAGATTTGAACAGGAGAACTTAAGTCCTGCTCTCATCTTGGTTACGGGCAATGGCGAGGCACTTAACCTCTCACTGCCTGAATTGTAAAATGGGATGATGATGTCTGACCCATTTATCAGCAGAGATGTGGAGAGGATGAGAACGGTAATCTAAGGGGAGAAAATACCATGAGTTCAGCACAGAGCAGTCATACACTCTTTTTCTCTCTAGACCGTCGCTCAGATTGAACAGGTTCTGTAAAAACGGTATGTAAGTGAATGTTATCAACTCCATAACGTTTATGTGGTTTCGTTTTTTGTTTTCTTTCAGAGGTAATTCTGCTATTTGCGATGGGAGGACTTGAAGGAGCAGGGCACGGACCTCTCTCTCACAGGTCGGAAACAGAAGCACAGGATGCCGGAAGATTCGCTAAGGACCACAGAACTTTCCCACGTTGCTCTAGCCGTGTGGCGCAACCAGGAGCCTCGCCCTTTTAAGAAATGCCCGCATACCAGGCCAGGGGGGCAGGCAGACAGGAAAGTCATGTGTGTTTTGAATCACCTGCCAGAAGATTCTAAAGATTATTTTTTAACCGTTCCAAGATTCTTGGGAGATGAAAGGTGATCTAATAAAATGCAAAAGTGCAAAAGTTGTAGAGAAATCATGAAAATGGAACATTCTCTCTGCCGCACCGCTTCTGAGGCTGGGTCATGGGTCTGTCCTCTCCCCTCTGCGTGAGTGGCCTGGAAGGTTCGCCTGGACCCTGCCCCATCCTGTCCCCAAACAGCTCATCAGCTATTCCGGGAGTGTTTTGCCTGAGCTACCGGTACAGGTCAAGGGAGGCACCGGCTGCAGAGGAACTCCATTTGGAGAATGGAGGCAGACCATGGGTTCTGTCCCCGCTGCCGCTCCCTCGCTGCGTGACCTTAGGAAATGTGTTTTAACATCTCTGATCTTCAACTTCATTTGTGAGAAAGGGTTTTTTGAGACCCAGCTCCTAGGACTGCTGTGAATAGAAAGTATGACCAAAAACAGAGCGTAGCACAGCCCTCGGCACAACATAAACCCTGAATAAATGATGTTTTTTTTTTCCTACTTAATGCTTATTCCCCTCTCCTCCACTTTGTCCTTTTTCCTTTTGTTTTTGCTTCCTTCCCTCTTCTTTTTCTTTCATCGTCTACTTTTCACCTAAGTGTAGTGACTTAGCATTTACGGCACTTTAGAGAAGCCCAGAAAATAGAAGTTACATTAATCTCCATCCCGTGGCTGTATTTTTAGAAGTGCTCCTTATATTCTATCGCATTTGATTTCTTTAAAACCCACTTAAGTCGTTTCCTAAATAGTCACACTTTTAACCATAGTTAAAAGGAACTCGGCCTGGGGAAGAGGTTCTTTCCGTTCACAAGACAGATTCTGTCAGAGCACTTTTCATTGCTTAGTTCAAACACCAAATGTTGAGCCACTATTCTCTGTAAATATGCACAGATGTGCACACACACACACACACACACACACACACACACACGTATTTTTTATTTTTTAAAACAGGACCGACGCAGCTTTAGCTAGCTATTTCCTCATTACAGCACTTTCTGCAGTGGGCTTCTACATTTTTAGCTCAAGTCAGAAGGCCTTGTAACCACCGGACCTGCTGTTATAAAAATCAAATGACTTTTTATAACCAGGGTTACACACACAAATATCATTCATGTGTCCCCTTTTATAAGCACCCGGCTAACCATTCTCAACAGCCCTCAGTCAAGCCTCCCTCATTTGTTAGTAATTTTAAAGGGTTTACAGCACCTAGCAACTGATTTTAAATAGCCTCCTTATCTGCCCTCGCTCCTACCAGCCCGATGCTGTGTTTTCTTACGGTTAAAAATGCGTGTCTCAGGCATTGCTTAGTATAAGAGTAGGTTAATTAAAAAAATATATATATATTAATAATCAAGACAGAAAAACATTCCGTAATTTCTGCTTGGTGTCTTGGATATATTCCGCATGGCAAGCAAATTAAAGTGAGTAGGACTCTGGGCTTCAGGATAAATATTCCACGGGTGTGTGGTTCATCAGCATCTTTGTAATCTTTCAATTACAAGGAGTCATTAAAAAAAAAAAAGTCGGGGCGATTATGTTAACCATGGATTCCGAACAGATACACAGCAGTTCATCTCCTGCAATAACCTAGATATTAAAGCTCTCTGTTAGAAAGACGTCTTACAAATTACCTTTTCACTTTAACACACCCTGATTTTTTTGTTTTGTTTTGTTTTGTTTTAGTGCATTTACGGAAACCAAGGAAGCGAATGTGGGTTTCCACAGAGCCACCGCTAAACCCCTTTAAGCTCTAAAAGCTTTTTTTAAAAGTACAATTATTAATGGCACCCCGATTCAGGAGATTGTGGAGTTGCTGGTATACAAACACATGTTTGTGTTCGGAGGAAGCCTATACTTTTTCAGGGCAATTCCCTTTGCCACACACACAGATGGAAGCAAAGTGGGAGGTAATAAGCAATGAAACAGCCGCTGGAACGACCAAGCGTACTCACTTCACATAAATACGGCTCCACTGTATTTAACTCCTGGGAGAGTCTAGCATCACTGGTAACAATGGATGAAACCACGGACCAAAATTCCAAGCCAGCGTGCAGAAAACAGAGGGCGAAAACACACTGCAGTGTTCTACCACAGAGAGATATACTGTGTGGTAACTTAGCCTGTACAGCACTTTAGCAAAGTCCAGAAAGTAGAAGTTACATTCATCTCCATCCTATAGCATCCGCTGTTAACCAGTGTGTGGGTTAAAATTCCTGTAAATTCCAGCAGCAAGCTAACCGATAGCGGTCTGAGGATATCTGACTACATTTGGTTAAGAAAGAATTTCTTTTATCTGAAAATCCCATTTAAGGGAGCCCTCATCCACCCATGAAGCTTGCGATCTCTGTGCCTACGATCCCTTCCTTGTGTTTTTAAATGAGTGGTTGACTTTTATAGCATGTTTGTTGGAACAACACTTTTAAAAAATCCATTACCACCCAATTAAGGAA
This sequence comes from Vespertilio murinus, assembly GCA_963924515.1. Lineage (NCBI taxonomy): Eukaryota > Metazoa > Chordata > Mammalia > Chiroptera > Vespertilionidae > Vespertilio > Vespertilio murinus. The sequence goes on from OZ004712.1 coordinate 22,213,206, forward strand.
AGAAATAAAGGTAGGACATAAAGGTCAAAAGTAAATAGTAACAAATATGGGTCTATATTACTTTCAACAAGCCAACAAACATCAAAGGAAATACTTAATTTTTAAACACTCTACTAAAACAAAAACAACAACAATGAACCCTTAAAAATATTCTTCATGTTAAAACTTAGCGTTATAGGAAGCATGGCAAAATTCAGAAGTTTTTACCTGTGAAGGAAAAAAATAAATCACACAGCTGGAGAAGAAAGAGTCAATTCACTAAGCTTTAAAGATGACCCTGTTCACATTTTGCATACAATCTTATCACCCTCCTTTCTTCAAAAATCTCTTAAGCATTCTTTTTCCCCCCCTATTATTTGTAACAATCTATTTTTCTGTCCAAAAGATGGGGAAAATGCTAACAACATTGGCTGATGGGCAATGATGGAAAATAAACTTTTTAAAACTTCCATTACCACTCTTTTTCCATAACAGAAAAGACCAAGGAAATGACAGGAAAATGAGAAAGCATGAGCTACTCAAGCAGATCTGTCATATTAACTGACTAAACATATATCCCTCCTCTTCCTGATATTTATTAACTATAGGTTTTCTAGTAAATTCCTAGCAACCACTGCATCTAAGCAGTTTTGACAAAGAGAAGGCTTATTGATAAACACCTTAAAAACATTTACCAAGGTAGTAAAAGAAATGTCATTTCCTCCTACTGAATGTTTGCGCATAAAAGAGGTATTTTTATAATGTAGCTCATGATTTACCATATCGATAGTGTCCAAAAAAAGCACAATGAAAACGAAGCATTTTTCCAGTGGTTTGATCACTATTTGAATCAACTGGTAGGCTTTCATTACACTGGTGGCCAATTGCTCACTTTTACAAGCACAGGACGGGGGTGGGCCTGGGACAGGGATGGGGATGAAAGACAAATATGCTTTTCTAAATGTATTTTCTATATACCCTTTCTGTGCAAATATAGTTAAAGGGATTATTTTTTCCTGTCCACTAATCTATAGCCAACTTGGAGGCTGTATTCTGAATGCTTCATACAAACTAAGCTTTCCCTTAACCTTCAACTTTCACATGTAAAACTTTCAATCGCTCAACTATTTATGGACTGCCCGTGACTAGTATGAGCCAGGCTCGGTGCTAGACCAGGATGGGGTACTGAAACAGACAACTCTAAGAATCTACTTTGGGTATGTGTCTGTGTATGTTTCTAATCTCTAAAGATTAGAAAACTCTACTGAGGAATGCGATTAACCCAAGGAAGTCTGCCAACGTGATTTTGTCCCTCTAAGTCAACAGGTGGGACGTCTTTTAGGACCCCAGAAGATGTTCACTTGTTACCTAAGAATCCTTCGTGCAAACACAAATAAACATAAAAAACTTCATCTACCTGTTGTACAACTGTTGGCTGGCTGTGAGGGGCCAGATCTTAGGGAATGAAGCACAGATCAGTTTCATTTGCCAGCCAGAAAAATAAGAGTGCAAAATTTCTTCTCTAATGACCAGCTTTGAGTTTACTGAAATGATAATTCATGTTTCCAAATGTCCAAGATGTACGGTTACCCGACATTCTCAAAAATGTGTGCAGACCTTCCTTGAAATTAGAATGTGATGATTCATTCACATTCCGCAAGTCCAACCTATATGGTATCTAAATATTACACATACACATGCCTAAGTAGATATTTTATTTCTGATTCTGTTTTGGATATTCCAGCAAGAGCATACGCACTCCTGGAAGAAACCCATAACTCTCTATTTCTATTCAGGTCAGTGTTCATGGACTCACAGCTGACTGGAGCCGCTTCATGCTCCGCTGGTCCAAGCTGTGATTTGAGGCTACTGTTCTAAGCAGTAATTTTTCAAGATAAAATTTAGCAGTTTTGGAATTTTAAAACTAAACATACTTTTTCAGCCATAAAAAAAATTAACACTATAATTAGTGACTGCTTCAAAATCCAAACTGCTATTGAAGATGACAGTTTGAAACCACGGAAGAATCATAAAAGATGATTAATTATACAAACTGGCACTTGTTTCAGAAGGTTTATATTCATAGGCCACTTGCCACCAAAATGGAAATATATGAAGTTCATTGACTATTGCAAATTACTACACACACATTAATTTGGTTTTCATAAAATTAAATGTTAGGGTTTTCTTTTCATTGAATCAGCTACTCTCCATAATACATAAAAGTCGTAAGTATTTTCTTATCAATTAAGAAGAAAAAAGTGCCTTGCAAAGATATTAATCCTCTAAATCTATTTTCATAAACTAATGCTACCTGAATAAGCACACTATTTATATAATAATTAGTTTAATCACGGTCTTTTACATATATAATGATCAAAATGAAAGCCATTGCTACTACATTCAATGTAAGATGAATAATTATAACATCAATTGGAATAGTGCTTTTTATTTTCTTTTTAAATTAAGCCCTTTTCCTAGAAGAAATCAAGTTAATACTAAAATGACAATCATCCATTCTAACTAAATTATTTTATTTCAAATACGTATAATTTATTATGGCAAGGAAGTGAATTAATACATTATTTCAAAGTAGCTTATTTTATGTAATTACATTTATTACCACCCCAAATCTGCCCAGACAAATATGCCGTTGTGCTTTTTGACTTAACTGCACCGTGTTGTGGCTACGACAATAAAAATTCAGGCAGAACCTGAAAAGTGCCGTTGAGAATTGCAATGCTGAGTTTCACGGCCACCACATATCTGGATATTAGCAGAGCTGAGTATGTGCATTTTCGGTTTTTATCTCGGTATCTGGTATGATGGAATAGTTTATGCCAAAGCCTTCTTTAGCATGGAGGGAACATCAAAAGCGGTGCTTCTCGTCAGCTAAGGAGAAAATGTTTCTCCATTGAAGAATAAGCTGGCATTGCAAAGACCTTCAAGCATCTTGCAACTCGTGGCCACACTCCCTTAATGAGAAACACAAGTGTTCGGGGCGATTCTAACTGGACTTGGGAAAGCTGAGCCCAGCCCCACTCCCTGCTTCCGGAGGCCGCCAGCGCGCTATCAGGTTCGCCAGCAGCAGGGGATAATGGCCTTCATAAAGCACAATAATCAAACGGACTGATTGCATGTGAATGTCGCTCTTTTTCATTAAGGAACTCTTACTTGAATTAACCACGAAATCTCAGTCGAACTTCACATTTTGTGTTCCCTGCCCGCCCCTTCCCCACGGAGGGGGCTGTTTACATGCAGGGCACCAACTCCTTGTGAAAAACGGATGAAGGCTCTTGTCCTACTCCAGGTAGTTCCAGAAAGCAAACAATCACTGCCTAAGTGTGATCCACTTAAAACCATAAACATATTGTATTTGTTTTGTGTCACTCAAACCCTATTTCACTCCCAGCACTTCCAGTTTCTCAGATGCCACCGGAGCAAAGCGCTATTGAGAGTGCCAGAGGCAGGGCTCACGGCATCTTTTATTGTTATTCTCGCTGGCTGTGAAAGCTGGGAGGCACTTCCTAATGGTCCTTGCACATGATACCTTGACCGCCATTCCAACCTGTATCACCTAGGTCATTTTTCCTGGTGGGATTCCTAATAAATTCTCCATTCTAAGTATTCATTTCAGCTTTAAAAATATGTTTAAAGGAACACAAAAGTCATGCTTTACGTTTCCAGCAGTTCTATTGGATCTCTCCTATTCACCTGCATTTTACCTGGTTGAGGATTTTTCAAGGACCTTTTAACGTACTAACACATGCCAAATGTATTTACTGGCATGTGTAACGAAATGACCAGCCACCCCAAATAGTCCTGCCAAACAAGGGCGTCAGAAACGTTGCCCACGTTCAGGGTTAAGATGTGAAGGCGAACGCACGTCTTCCTGGGCAATGCGTGAGTGGGATCCCAAAACAAACAAAGCCAGGGCCGTAAGGTCTGGTCCACCTCCCAAACCACGGATTTCAAGTTGCCGCTTTATTTTCCAAATTCTTCCTCCAGCCGAACCCGTGTCTGGAATTTTATCGCTTGACTGCGGCAAAAATATAACCAAAGGGATTGGAAACTTCGGGGGTGTTTTCCACAACCGAACACAACATCTTCCCTGGAGGAGGCTAACGGAAAAAGAAATAAAATAAAAGGGGGTGGACGATACACTGCGCCTTTCAAAACCGGAGCCGCACACAGCTCACTAATTCAGATAAGCCGTGGTGAGGGGCTATGCGTGCCGGCGGCGGCGGGACCACACCCAAGCATTCTCGGTGGCAATGGGCTTTCTCCCAAACACATCCATGAGGACGACAGGTAGATAGGCTGACTCTCAATCACCAGCACACGGTGAAAAATTCCACCCTCACTGGCCCCTGTGCTGGGAACACCAGCCCCGCAGCTGTGGAAAAGCATGCTCTTCAGTCAAGGAGCCACGGCAGTGAGTGATTTTTATGTCTAATTCTTTAGAGTATGTGTTCACACATCATTAAAAAAAATTCACCCATGATTAACAGCTCTCTGCGAGTGGGTTCTGAAGCAAAAACGCACACTCCACGTTTTCAGGTCATATTCGCCGCTAATTTACGACTTGCTATCTTACCCGCGTTTCGGTTAATTGAATGGAAGTACACAGCTCCAAAACAAACAGGCTGCGATCCCGTCGTCTGGGAGAGAGAAAGCCTCAAAACGTATCCAAGCGCCAGGCTCAGTTTTTTTGTTGTTTTTGTTGTTTTTTTAAAAAAAATCTTACAAAATTTTAAATGGTGCATGCAACCACTGTCCATGCAAGTAACGTGTACGATGCACAAATAGAATAAAATTATAGCCGAATCACATAACTTCCATTCATGCTAATGGAATTAGGCACCTGCTCAGCAAAGAAAACAGACCCCCTATCTGTGAAAATAAGTGTGTACAGTACACGTTCCAGATACAACGCTGGAATCAAACAACTGGAAATGCGTGCTACATAAACAAAGCATCATGTGGCCTACCTGAGAACACTGCTGATTTATATTCTGCCTCCTGAGTCACAGGCCCGGAGACATTAGGCGTGCCTTTGCCATTCCAATGTAACAAAAAGGAAAAAGAGGGGGGCGGGGGGGGGGAAGGGCCGGGAGGAGGAGATGGACAAACTCAACCCGGTGATGTCAGTGGGCTCATATGCGATCCTCTATTTACCCCTTCAGAAGTTCATAATAAATTCTATCAGTACATGTGGATTCCAGCCACTGCTTTCTGCCATCATCTTAAAAGCCCTGAAGGACAACTGTATGTATTAGAGGAGGCACGATCCTAGGGACACTGTGCTGGACAGGAGGTGAGGCAGACGGCGGTGAAAGACTGAGTCCAGAGTCCCTTTCGAGCCCGCCTTCTAGCTGACCCCTACGCAGTCTACCCGGACTGGAATGGCGCTGTCTCCACTGGTGGTCACAGAAGTCTCCGTCAGGGAGTTCTTGACAATGAAGTGGATGGAGAAAGGTCATCCTCTCTGTTCCAATCACAGCGGGCAGCCCAGAGACCTCCCCCCAAACTCTATTCTACTTTCAGCTAAAATGACAATGTTGATCAGAACAGGGTTGCGGGGAGAACCGGTATACCCAGTATGGTTTCAGCTCTATTTTTATTGGCCTCGTGATGTTTATAATGTAAAGTCCTTGCTATTTTCATGCAACCATTTTAAGTAGTCTTAAGAAATAGGTAATAATAAGAAAACCATATGGCGGGTACTACATATTTAACCACATTTCTAAAGAGTTCTCCTTCTTCGTAATGGTCTAGGTCAAGGCCGGAATTTGTCATTTTCGATTTGCATCGTGAGGGATAGAGATTAAAAGCAATGCTCCCGTGGACAGGACGGGCTACACAGCCTGCAAGGACCAGTGCGAAATGCACATGCTGGTGCCTCATTACAGATCTCCCCAACAATTGCAAGACAATGGCGGCAGAGGACTAGGCAGAGCTCAGGGCTCCTGGGAGCACCGGGCCACAGGACTGCCCAGGCAGCCCACCAGGAAGCCAGCCTCCCTCTCCGAACATGACCTTGGCAACAGACAGCCTGCTGCCCGCCGCTTTCTCCTCGGCCTCGCAGAGTTCCCAGGGGGATCGGCCGTGGGAGAGTGAATGTGCCGCGTCTTCCCACAGACACCTCCTCGATGTCTGAGGTCCAAGGAAAAATGGATCAACAGAGTGTACTCTAAAAACTACCATTTAGTGTTTTATACAGATTGCATTCTAAGGCTCATTTGAAAGCCTTTCATCTTCTTTCCCGGAGGGTTCCGCAGAACAAGGTTTTCCGTCCAAAGGCCAGCATGACCCCGGTGAGGGGTTCATTTTTAATGGGGACCCGAGGGCCACTTTTGAATACAGATAATGGTAGCGCAGTCTACTGGCAATTTGATCCTCAATGCCATATTTTTTTTTCTCTGCCTCTCTCTCTATATATTCTTAAATTGCGTCCTCCCTCCGGTCAGCCTTGCACCAGCCTTACACCTGACCTCAAATTCTAAGTTCAGGTAACTTGGAAGGTTGGGCAGCGGCTGTGGAGAGGGTCCCCTTTTCCTCCCAACAAGTCATGCTCTGTCCGTTCTCGGCTGGCGGTGGGGACGGCAATAATTTCAGCAATCCCGGCAGCCTCCCAGGGAGGGATCTACCGCGTTAGCTGAGCTCAGCTGTAGACAAGCCATCTTTCCTTCCGGTCCCTGGAGCCTCTGCAGAGTTGGTCTTCAGATACTTAGTACAGGGTATAGAGATGAACAAAGAGAAAAAAGACTCCTTCCCCTCTTTTCCCCCCAGAAGTAAATTTGAGGTAAATTTGTAAATACCCTACAAAAATACTGAAGAAAAACACCATAGTTAAGACAAAATTATCTTGTTAAGTCTGAGTTTTTCTGAGCTGAAGATGGCTTTGTCTGAGATCAAACAGCACCTAGAAGACGGTGCAAACATATAAGCCTGCCCTGAGCTTTGGTCATTCAGAGAAGGGCTAGAAGATTATAAAATTACCTACTCTCAATAAAGTACTGTATCCTCTCCCTCCCTTCCCCCCACCGCCTCTGGTAGTGAGTTTGTAGGGATAAACAACCTTACAAATTGTTTGGCCTATTATATGTCACAGAGATTTTTTCTATAGCCTGTCTAGACTCCAGACAATAGGCGAGACTGGCCCATCACTGCAGACATTTCTACAGTCTGTAATATCACTTAGAAAAGTAAGGCAATAATACAAAAATGAAAACCAGCCTGACCTGCCGGTACGATGGTAGAAATACAAGTGTAACAACACTTAACAATTTAGAAATGATGGTAGAAACCTAGCAAGAAGTTCGAGCAGCCACATATCAGCCAAAGCAACTTTTGCAAAATCATTGATACGCCCCAAATGAGGCATACTCAAGTAATTCTGTCCACAAAGTATGAAATCACTTTCATCACAGAAAGTTCTGTATATGTTTTGTGTTTTCTTATTGCAGAGAGAGAGAGAGAGAGAGAGAGAGAGAGAGAGAGAGAGAGAGAGAGAATTACATATAATATATATCAAACCACAAATCTATGTATATTCATAATATTTGTGGTCAACATATAGACTTTTAAAAAGGCCTGTCTCTGAATAAAGTAGGTTGTTAAACTAGTCTGCTTTTCAGCCCTCTTGGATAAAATAATGTTGCATATAATATTACAAAAATTAAGGGACATTATGTATAAGCAAGGGAGGTGGAGAAAGGGGTGTTTTTTGTTTTATTTTAATTTCATCTATTTCCTTCCACTGCATCTCTGAGCAGTCTCCACTTCATCTTTCTCTCCCACAATTACATTTGTTATAAATAAAGGGAAGAAAGAAAGAGAGAGAAAGAGAAAAAAGAAAAGAAACTTTGCTTGTTTCTTTATATTTTCCTTCTATGCTAGCTTTTACATTTTTTAGTAAGGAACCGATGAAGAGTACTTGTTTTTGTTGTTGTTTAATTTATTGAAATGATGGCCAATCAAAAGATGCACTGAATGTAAAGAACACCGTTGAAGAAAATATTGCTGGAAAGCTATCGGCAATATTTTTGATTCTGAGGGTATTTGCTCTCCCAAAGACTCCAAACGGTGGTCAGGGCTCACCAGACCACTCGCATCTCCAATACAGGGGAGACGGGGGGGGGGGGGGGGGGAGATACATTAACAGTCTTTGGTGCTGCCGGGATGACTCAGCTTGTGGCATCAGGAGCAATTAGGGGGGTGTCTAATGAAACAGAAAACGTGCAGTAAAACCGAGAGATCCTTCCGCTTCTTTTATGTAGTTGTACCTCCCAACTAGAAAACCGCTATTTCTAAAGTCATTCCATGTCTGTCTTTGGGTGAATTTTTAAAAATTCCCCCAAACAACCCCTTTTAGTTTGTTTCAACACAACCAACTCTACCGTATAGCAGTGTGTGATATATCATCAGCAGTTGCACTGCAGAACCATGCAGGACTGCCAAAGTGTCAGGATGCTGATTGACGAGGCCGAGCAGAACCCTCCTCAGTGTGATCATTTAAGCCCATCACCCACCAGGCCTCACAGGGCACTTCTGAGGCTAACACGTGTGTGCACACAGATGTGGTGTATCTCCCCCCCTCCCCCCCGCCACTGGACGCAAATGTTAGATTTACAGCATGCCAAAATAGTATCACGCAACACTCTTATTTTGTTTTGCTGGAAAGTTCAATATTTTCTGTCTTTAACCTCATTGGAAATGAAGGTTTTTGTTAACATTTTCTTCTAGAATAAAAATAAACAGATATGCTTCAGTACAACTGATTGATAATGTGATAGTAAATATAGCCTAATGTTCCAAGAAGATGCTATGGAAATAAAAAAATGAAGTTTTTTTAATGTACCATGATCTTCAATAATACTTAACATACAGGGCTGGCAAAAGTATGTTAACAATTGTTCCTATGGAAAATAATACAATAATTAATAATAATAATACAAGAATAAATACCATGTCTTGTGTATTCACAATTGTAAACCTACTTTTGTACAAGGTTTACCTTGTATCACGTAGTAAGACATACCAGACCTTTAGGCTGGTGTTGCTCAGTGGATAGAGCGTCGTCCTGTGGACTGAAGGGTCCTGGGTTCTATTCCAGTCAAGGGCACATGCCTGGGTTGTGGGCTTGATTCCCAGTGAGGGAAGGAGACATCAGGAGGCAGCCGATCTGTGATTTTCTCTCATTATTGATTTTTTTTAATTTTAAAAAAATATATTTTATTGATATTTCACAGAGAGGAAGGGAGAGAGATAGAGAGCTAGAAAAGTCGATGAGAGAGAAACATCGACCAGCCTCCTCTTGCCCACCCCCTACTGGGGATGTGCCCGCAACCAATCTACATGCCCTTGACCGGAATCGAACCCAGAACCTTTCAGTCCGCAGACCGACGCTCTTCCACTGAGCCAAACCGGTTTCAGCTCATCATTGATGTTTTTATCTCTCTCTCTCCCTCTCCCTTCCTCTCTGAAATAAATTAAAAGTATATTTAAAAAAATAGAGATGCCAGAGAGGTCCAGCTTTCATATTATAACTTTGAATGCCATAAAAACAATACACAGCTCTGATTCACCTCAGCCTTTTAAAGAGCAATGGTTTTTGTTTTAACGAAACACATCAACTAAAACTTGACTTTTTGAAATAAACAACAAAGTCCAGATTCAACAACAGCATGATGGATTTGGCAAACCTGCACCGTCATGAAGTTGGTGGGAAGCGCACGCTGTGCCCCAGGGCAGCGGGAATCTGGGCCATTCCCCGTGTGTCCTGCGTGCCATTCCCCATGTGTCCTGGTGCCATTCCCCGTGTGTCCTGGTGCCATTCCCCGTGTGTCCTGTGTGCCATTCCCCATGTGTCCTGGTGCCATTCCCCGTGTGTCCTGGTGCCATTCCCCGTGTGTCCTGGTGCCATTCCCCGTGTGTCCTGCGTGCCATTCCCTGAGTGTCCTGCGTGCCATTCCCCGTGTGTCCTGGTGCCATTCCCCGTGTGTCCTGTGTGCCATTCCCCGTGTGTCTTGCATGCCATCCCCCGTGTGTCCTGCGTGCCGTTCCCCATGTGTCCTGTTTGCCATCCCCCGTGTGTCCCGAGTGCCATTCCCTGTGTGTCCTGCATGCCCAGAGGCCAGAATAGGCCCCAAGAACACCTCGCTCAACTCACACCACATCAACACAAGTTGATGGAAATTGGCAAACGCATTCAAGAGGGCTCTTGTGGTCCACAAGGTCTTGTTAATAATTCCACTAGGTCTTTAAACGAGATATAGAAGTAAATATATGCATGTACCTCCCCAACATCGTAGATCCAAATACGGCCTTCGGAATCCCCGACGGCAACTTCTTTGCCAGCTTGAGCCCAACGAACACGGTTCAGGGCAGACGCCCCCTCGATGGCCACGCTCGCTGTGGGAACCTGCCAGAGAGGTTAGGAAAGGCTCTCTGAATATGGATTTAAATATACGTTTCACTGGATGAGTCACCGCTGCCTTCATGGGCATGAAGTCATGTAGGTCCCTGCAGAAGTAAAAGGACCCGTTGTTCTTACATCAGATGCTCCACTGTACGAGGGGGGACAGGGGAGACGCTTTAGTGAAAAAACGAAAAGGGGGAGAGTCTTTTCCCTCAATCCACGGGCAGTGAGCGGCATGAACATGCCTCCAGATTAGCCACCGTGCAGACCCACACAACAGCTCCACGTGCTGCTTCACCACCAGGCCCTGATTTATGGATGCAGGGAGAGAGATTTCAGGATTTACCAGGATTAAGGATACTCTAAAAGGCACGAGGGAGGGTGCTGCTTGGTGGAATGGAAGTCATAATGCTATGAGTCTCTAGGGCAGCCGTGGGCAAACTAGGGCCCGCGGGCCGGATACGGCCCGTTCGGCTGTTCTATCAGCTCGCGGAGCCAAAAGAGCAGAGGGTTCTCTTGCTCTCCCCTCCACTCCTTCACCAGCAGCCCAAGAGGAGAGTGCCAGCATGGTCAGGCTGCTTTTGTTCCGGCCCTCCGGTCCAGTTTAAGAACCCATTGCGGCCCTCGAGTCAAAAAGTTTGCCCACCCCTGCTCTAGGGGGAAAATTTGTACTGATCCCGCAAAACCTCATCAGGGAGGGGATGATCAGAAGAAGAAAAAGTCAGACTGTGGGACCTCAGAGGGAAGGCAGGGGAGGGGGGGGGTAAGGGAGAGAGATCAACCAAAGGACTTGCACCCATGCATATGAGCCTAACCAGTGGTCGTGGACAACAGAGGGGTGGGGGCATGCATGGGGAGGGGTTTGGGATGGGAATTGGGGGGGGAGATGAGGACAAATATGTGATACCTTAATCAATAAAGTAATTAAAAATAATAAAAAGTAATAAAAGAGGAAAAAAAGAAGAAAAAGCAGGTGAAAAACTTCAAAACCTCAAATTCTCTTCTCTTTTTTTCTTTCTCTCTCCTTCCCCCATGCCCCCCCTCCCCACCTCTCTGTTCTCCCCCCTCCTGGCAGCCCCAGGAGGTAGCAAGGGCTCATACCTGTGGACAGGTGCCCAGGGTGACAACCTGGCAGAACGGGGGCAGCGCCTTCTGGTGGAAAAGGTCCTATAGCTCCTCTACCTCACACCTGAGACCCCACCACGCTGATAAGTGAAACAACAACAGCTATTAAAGGGGACCGAGCGTGCCGATGTAACAGAGGTACTCGTTCCGGGAAGCTGAGCATTCGAAAAAATCATTTCCGCGGGCCTGCCCCTTGTCCATCATCAGCTGTGTAAACGCCTGTCTTTAGGGTCTATTCCCACACAGAGCGGATGCCCAGAGAACCTTCTACAAGAAGGTTGAATCAGACATGACAACGGGCCATGAAAGAATCAAAAAGGTAAATGCTAAGACAAAAATAAAAAAATTAAAAGAAAAGTGTAGTGAAAAAGAGGGTCCCTGAGCTCACCTCACCGCCGTCTCAGACCTGCACCTGGTGCCCACGCCGGTGGGCTCTGTGCCTGGGCGCTCAGCCTCTCTGTGATTCCAGGAATTGGAACCAGCTGATCTGTTTACATGTGGTTATGGCCCCAATCCCTATCTTTAAAAGAGCAACGAGAACTCCATCCTATGTACGAATCTATGCTTACACTTAGTCTTGAAATCAATAAAAATTCTCCTACCCGTTTAAATCACTGCATGTCGATTATGTGCAATAAATGTAAACAAAAGTCCCCAGCTCGTTTTTGTTTTGTTTTTTTCTTAAAATACACAATTTCTGCAATAAAGGTACCTGCTGGGCAAGCTGGAGCTTGAATTTGTAACCAAACCTTCCAAAGGCCAAAACGATGTGAATTTAGACGGGCTGTAATTCTGTCAATACATTTTATTATGAGTGTGCTACTCAGAACACAAATCAGAGACCCAGCTAGGGTTTTCAGAATTAATTCTTAACTCCATAATGTAGAGAAATCAAACAGGATGATACTTTACCTAATTCTACTCATCATCAGATTTTTTTAAAATGAACGCTTTCAAAAATGGAATAAAAGTGTTTAATCTTAACATGAGTTTGATAAAAACTGAATCGCTCTGAAAAAAACTGATTTTTTGATACATCTTAAATTATGCCTAATACATTTTAAATAAATTTATATTTATGTGGAATTAAGTAATACAGCAAAGTGAATAAATTAATATTCTAACCATTTAGCAATACCTTCTTTTCATAGATATTATAAGTGGTAAAAAAAATGGCTATCACACCCTATAATACATGCTAATAAATTATCAAATGCAAGAAGGAAATGACTAAATATACTTTATTAGCCTGACCGGTAACGGCCTTTCAAAAGTTGGTGAACCTATAATGAAAATAATCCTTACATTGCATCTGTCTTTCTTACTCTTGTATTTCCGCTTCATAAATACTTTCACATTTTCTGAGGCTCAATCATTTTATTTGCAAAGATAGGACCTATACAGCATCAATTACTACGCTGTGCAGAGGTGGGAGAATGTAAACTATCCTTGCATAGGAGCAGTTGGGACAACTTGGTTTAAAAGCACAGTACTTTGAATAACAGCAAAACACTGGGATTTCAGGTCCTTTTTTTTTTTTTTTTTAAGAAAAAACAAAACACAAATCTAATTCCTAATCTCACAAATATTTGAAAAATCTCCTTCAACTTGAAAGAAGGCAAAAACCAATTTGAGGGTTTTCAAAAAAAGCGTTTAGCTCATTACTGGATTTGAATCAGACGCTATATATCGACTTATTACTGTGAAAGCAGAATTACGGTTACCACAAAACTAAACGGTTCGCGTGCCCAGTAATGATTTTTTGAAATATTTAGCTGCAACACTTTTATGTGGTTGCCTCCTGATACCTAGAGAAAAAGAAGGGGGTAAAAATGACTTCAGGCAATGTTGAGACATCCATTTCATTTTACTTAAAAAAAACCTGATTAAAAATAAAACGGTAAAATAAGAATTATTAAGGCGTTTAGAGAACACTCGCTCCCATTGCATTGTAGTTGGGTTTTACCTAAATGTCACCTCCACTAAGTGAGGTTTCTGATACTGGGGTCTCCTCGGTCAATCTGGAAAACCTGTGTTTTCTGGTTGCTTTAAGTGAATGAGTTTGGTGTTTTTTTAAAATCTTTTTTTTAAATTAAATTATTATCTGTGTACATATCTTTTTAAGCAGACAAAGGCAACGTGAGATGAAAAACGTTGGGGAACTGTTAACATGTGGAGTAATAACATCTTCCTATTCAAAGCAGTAACGTTATATAACATTTCCAAATCCCAAACGATGGGCATTGTATGTACTCAGGCCTTGAGAGTATTTTCAGAGATGCTTTATTCCACAACCCCTATGCTTGTCACATGCATAGCTCTTATGGCCAAAAGGAAAAATAGACTTCGATGGAAATACTTTAAAAGGATAACAAAAGGGCATTGGGTATAAGTTGGTACATAATCTTGCAAGATACACTGGCTCAATAACAACACCTGAAGGGTATCCCCCCGCCCCCTCCCGCAAACAACAGCGCAGGGGAGGGGTCTGCCCCTCCTCACACCCTCCAGCTGCAGGCTTCCCCATTAAAAAGGCTGCGCTGCTTCCTGCTCAAACACTTCAAACGGGCCCTCTCTCCTTCTCCACTGGACACACAGTCTGCAACACTTGTTCCTCTTACCTGTCCACTCTGACTTATGGAGAGCCGCCCTACATCAGAGACCAGGAAATGGTGGGGACCATTGTATTTTGTTAAATTGAAAGACATTTTATATTCATATATATATGAATATTAATATATATTTTTATATTAATATATATTTAAAAACCCACATAATGATGGAGACCATTTTATTTTATTAAATTGAAAGACATTTAATATTCATATGTATATGAATATTAATATATATATTTAAAAACCCACATAACCAAATAAGCACCTAAAAAAGGGGAAGGGGTAGTCACATAGCATAATTTTGAAAACATCTATATGTAGCTTAATTGTTAAATAAAAAGAATGTTTCCTTGGTGTCGATTGTCGTTGTTTTGAAAAGGGCTATGTCCCCCTGTGAGGCATTCCACACGTGACGTGCCCCGGGTTCCGCACACGCGTTGGGGGTTAGGGCCGTGGGGAAGCGGGAAGCCGGCCGGGAGGGGAGCGTCCCCACCAGGGCCGTTGGCCTTGTGAACGTTAAACGGGGGCTGGGTCTGGACCTGGGCACCAGCAGCCCACAAAGCCACCTCTCGTGGGTTCCAAACAGGAACTGGGCAAGCAGGGAAAACTATCGAATGGCCCTTCGAAAAGCCCAGTCTAAAGCCAGTGTCCAACAAACAACAAACACAAACACACAAAAAGTCAGCACCCGCAGATCTCACTTTTCCAAGAGTTTGCCAGTAGAGTTATTCCAGCCCCGCTCGGAAAGATGCCTGTGTGTTCCTTCCCCTGGGGGAAAGCGTGAACAAGCATCGTGTTTGTTTTTTTTTTGCACTTTGGAAAAAAAAAGGGGGGGGGAGAGGGTGGTCCTCAATTGTGCAGCATCTGCCACGGTTTAGGGATGCAGTGAGATTTTTGGCCATGCATCTGCCAATTCCCCTCAGAGCTGTCCAGAGCCCAGCTGCAGCAGGAGGGTCTGTCCAAAAAAGGACTTTTTTTTTTTTTTTTTTTTTTTGCAGAGAGAGAGAGTTGGGGGTGGGGGTGGGGGTGGGGGAGGGAAGCGACGGAGGAGAGAGGCTGCCCGCGCCCCCCTCCGGCCCCTCCGGCCGGCCCGCGCCTGCGCCGCGCTCACCTCGGTGTCGTTGTTGAGGTCCCAGAGGTCCAGGCGGCCCATCCCGTCCACGCAGGCGAAGAGCGCGGGGTGCGCGGGGGACCACATGACGTCGTACACGTAGTCCGCGTTGTCTTCAAAGGAGTAGAGCGGCTTGTTGTGCTGTAAGGCAGGGGGACCGCGAAGACTTGGTGGCGCTGCCGCCGCCCCGGGCTGTCTAGCGGGCCTAATTAAAAACTTTGCACATTCGCCAAGTGTCATAAAACTTCCCCGAGATGAAAGTCCCCGCGAAGGTGCACCGCGGCTTTCATGTGACGGCCACTGTCCAGTGGCATAAATAAACGCCGGGGCCGGGGCCGAGGGAGGGGGTTGCTGGGGCCCGGGTGGGAGGGCGGTTTCAGGCTCCATCGTCAGAGGCAGTCCGGGCAGGTGGACGGACGGACGGGGCTGCCCCTTAGCTCGGGGTTCCGGCCGGGCTGCCTTTGGCGAGCTGCTCGGAGGAGCCCGGACCCAGTCCCAGGTCCTCCTGCAGGGATCCGACCCGCGGGGATGCTCTGCAAACCCCCGGCGGTCCCCGTGGCCCTGGACCCCGTGCATCGAAGGCAACGCCTGCCACCACGTGGTCATTGCGTGCAGGTGCAAGTCTGCCTCCAGTCCCCCCAACTGTGCACCCAGTCCCCATACTTGAATGGTTCCTTTTGCGGAGGCGGGGAGGGGGGGGGGGGATGGGAAGGCATATTTTAAAGGTTATTTGTAGTTCTTCTGGGGAGTGAAAAACCCACGCGTTTCTAAGACCTTCGTCTCTCTACCGAGGGTCAGTCAGGGCACCCACTTACTCCATTTACTACCCTGAATCTTCAAAGGTGAACCACATTTTCTAAATCCCCCAGTATTTTATTTCCAACAGCCCCGAAATCGGTGTTTTCCTGGGGAGATGCATTTGTGCACCCCCCCCCCCCCCCCCGCTGCATACACATGCTTGCACACTCTCCGGAGGGATACAATAAATTAAAATGGCACTCTTGATTTCCAGCGAAATATTGTCACATCAAAATAGCACAGAAGTCAGAGGCAAGTTTGAAAGTACACCAGAAATAAAACGTAATTGGACTTCATGAATTATTCATTCCATCTGGCTTGTCTTATTCTAATTTCTGCATAATGGCTTTACTAATCCCTGATCAATTAATGTGAAATGAAATTTAAATGATAATGAAAGCCCTAGAGATAAAAAGAAATTAAGCATTCTTATATCCTCTGACAGAAATCTAAACAATGGAAGTCCCCCCCCCCTACCCTCACCCCGTGTCTTCTTTATCCAGTCAGCTGTCTATACTCTTGGGTTCCACTGAATGCCTGTACAGGCCAGAGTTAAAAGACCAAATCAAATTTAATAACATACAATACGCACAATCTGCAGAGAATGCTCAAAGAATGTATCTGTAGGGAAGCAGCTTGGACGAGGACTGCTATTTCCAACTCCCAAAGTATGCTAGTAGTGAAGGTAAAATGCACAAAGATGCATGCAGTGACATCACGGTGAACAACATTAGTGAGAAGACGGTAACAGGTCCATAACCTAAACCCAAGGCAACATTTGTTAAGGTACTAACGGTAAGTGATTTCTTTCCTTGGATTAAATGACTTTGGCTTTGCTTAGAAGTGGACACAACTATTAAAGCCGTACAGGAGGGTTTAGATGGCCCACTGTGTGTGTGTGTGTGTGTGTGTGTGCATGTGTTGGTAGTGTATGTGTGAGAAACGTCTTATTTTTAATTCAAAAAGTATCTAAGGGGGAGGAGTGAGTTGAAAAGAATAAATATACATGCTATTGAGATCTCAAGAAGAATAGAAAGGACATTATTAGCCTTAGAGTTTTGTATCTTAACTTGCTGTAACTCTTCTATGCCAGCATTTTTATTATGTGCATGTCTGCACACGGATGTCGAGCTCAAATTGCCTCTTTGCTATTTATGTAGCTTCTTTCTTCCTCTCACTGTTTGGACTTAGGTGATTCAAACTACTTTCTCCTGAAAATCCATCTATCCAAGGATGCTATATAGCGTGGTTGTATCATTTTTCCTTATTAATGCGGGGGGGGGGGGGGGGAAGGCAGTCTGGAGGAGCTGGGTTTTCACCGACCACTTGTGAATATTAAGTTCTCACTCTCGCAGAAATTATTCTTGCCCAAATTGTTGATTTTACAGCAAGACAGTCAAGATTTGTTAAAGAACGTAACACGTTCTTCTTAAAGTTACAGGGTAGAAGAGACACATGCCTAAAAAGAGTTGATTCTCAGTATTTTCTATCAGTAACCCAGCTGGTAGTGTAACGGATGACACAGAGGCCTAGACACAGATACACACATGCAGACATACAATAGGCACGTAACACACCTACAGTCCATTCTTGTTTGGATCAGAAGACCATCCAGCTTTAGAGGGGCCCTTTTCTAAGGAGCTGATATTATTTGATGTGTCGGTTCTCTCACAAATTAGCCTGTTCATCTCCAGTACTGTTTCCTTTTTCCTTTTACTGGCTTCTTCTCTGAGAAACTCAGTTGAGATTGTCATCTATCTTAGAGACTTCATTGTTTAAACATCTGGAAATAACTGTTATTATTCATGTTACCAAAAACCAATCTTCTCATGTTTAATAGCATTGCCTTGAAATGCTATTATTATCCTCCAGGTTTGTTTTTTTCTTTTTTTCTTTTTCCAACTTCCTTAATACCCCTCACTCCCAAGACTGAACCTCCCATTGAAAAGTCACTGTGCAAGTCATTCTAGGCCACAGTATGTGCATGCTTGGGGAAAGGAAGGAGGGCTTATATTTTCAAAGGCTTTGCTTTAACCTTCCCTGGCTGGGAAAGTCTTGGTCAGGATCATATCCGTTATCAGCGTACCAGGGACTGACAGCTACCAACCATTGCTTTCCAAATGTAGCGTGGCATATGCTATAGGCATAGGCCAGTGTTTCCCAAAGTGTGGTACGCGTACCCCCAGGGGTACGGGAAGAGTTTGGTGAGGGTACGCGTTGTACCGGAGTTTGGTGGGGATATGCACTGCACCGTGCTTAGCTGCGCCTAATTCTACATTCTCATGAGTCAAGTCAAGACAGTCTTGTGAGGCGTGAGATGATACGGTGTGCAAATAAATGTTATTTATAATATAACTTTTATTTATATTTTATTATGGATAATTTTATTTTTCGTTTATTATTATTTTGTGTATGTACCAAAAAATAAAAAATAAATATATTTTGATTGTTATTAAAATACATCCTTTTTTTTGATGAGGGGTACTCAGCGTTACGAAAATTATAGAAGGGGTACACATATGTCAAAAGTGTGGGAAACACTGGCGTAGGCAAATGCCACTCGTACAGTAGTAAGCAGTGCTATTTTGACTTCTTTCAATAAAGGAATTTTAAAATTCTATCTTATTTGGGGCCCAAAGGATAATCTGAAAACCCAATTAAAGATTTGTTTCAAATGCTTGATATAAAACATTTTAGAGGAAACACATACGTCATGAAATATTAACATATTCATTAAATAAATGAAAAGCATCGGGGTGGAAACATTCCGGTTTTGAATTCTGACACATGCCTGTCTGGAGCCACAGCGTCAGCATTACTTGCTGTTTGCATCCTCGCTGACTTGAGAATGCCACATGTTTTGAAAAAGGTGGAGAATGCGGGGGCAACTATGACCCCTGATTTTGAGGAGGATCCTGTAATGCCATTTGTATTAAAGCCACAGAAGCTTGGTGACTTTAAATATTTACTCTGCAAAATACTCGAGGCCATTTAGTAAACTAAATATTATTCTACAGCATGTTACTGTAGAAAGAGTTTTTTTTAAAACCATCAGATTTCACCGGTGAAAACAAAAACAAAACCCCGTGTCTCTTGTTCTAATGCCGTGTTTAGTATCAGTGACCCGTGAAAGGAGAAAGACAAGGAGAACAGCACTGTTATGTAACCTACTCCCCGTGTGACACATGCCAGTGAAATAGGGCTGTGGCACCATCGTTTTAGACGAGTTTTCAGGACCGGGCCGAAAAGGCTACCCTACCCTGACACAGCTCAACTTGACTGTGACGCCCCAGCTCACACACAGAACGGAGAAGCAGCGCCCAGTAACCTCCCAGACAGACACGAAAAGCAGGGAAGGTAAATAAATTGTTGGGTGTCTGCTGTGTGCCTGACTCTATACACACATTGTCTAATGTAATCCCCATAAAATCTCTGTAAGGTAGACGGTATTTACAGAAAAGAAAATTATAGTTCAGGAAAGTTAGTAACTTTCCCAAGGCCACGGAGGTTGTGAGCGGTGGAGTTGGGTCTGACGGGCTGGTTTTTCTTGCTGGCCAGCACACCCTCTCTTTGCTGGAACCACGGGGTCCGAGTGTACAAAACACGGCAGTGGTCTCCTGTCCTCACCAAAACACGCACACAGATCTGCTCCCTTTCCTCTTTGCTACCCTTGTTAGCACAAGCAACATGTGCTAAACACACACACACGATGTAACTTGTAGAACGAGTTTTAAAAAAGATCCACAATCAGAATGTTTATTTCATCTCCTAAACCAGTTATTAATAATCCTGAAGATGGTACCCACAGGATTCCAGACATCCTTAGCACTTTGTGACAGCAGCGGGTATCTTTTTCTCCTGAAAACTAGGAAACCGGATGGAAATGGCCCTTTAGCTAGCTGAGGTTATGAGTAGCCCACACATGAGAGTAGACATGATGCTGGAAGGCAGAGATTTGGGTTCCAGTTCAGTAAATGTCTCTGCAACGCTGGGTGGGGAACTACAGTTAAATTATCTGAAGGATGAGGATAACAAGAAAGGCAAGAGGAGAAAGTGGAAAGACTACAGACCTCGGGACATTGAACTTAACCTTGGATCTGAGTGTTTTCACCTGTGAGATGGGAGGTGCGTCCATGACTCTGTTGTGCCATAGGGACCACATGGGATTAAGTATGTGAAAGCTTTCTACGGAGCTACTCCAGGCTTTGCATCATAGTAACAGCCGTCTCCCTTGATGCCCTGTGGAATTCACATCACAATGACTTTTTCACTTAGTGTTTCATCAAAATATAAATATAAAGTGTACCAGGGCGTTTTTCAGTACATTTTTTTAAATTACAAAAGTGATGGGCCTCCTAGTTGACCAACTGCGAAAGAATAAATAATATTACATTTACATAAGAAAGGCAGGTCGTGAATTCTGTTCTACAATGAAACTCCACCGCATCCATCAACGTTTTGCAATAAAGACCTCGCTCTCGATTTGAGCCTTGATTTTATAAGTGTCCTTCTGACAATGAAGAGGCCTGCCTATTTCCCCAATCACGTTAACTATAGAATGATTTCATGAGGGGTGAGTTTCCGTCCCTGATGTCAGAAATGTACATCTAGAAAATATGCTTGTTTTCTTTTCCTCTGTACATTTTGTTTTCCTCTTATCAGGTACCTCTCAGCACCCAACAGGCTTCGGCATTGTGAAAGATGGTGAATAGAAAGAGCTGTGTTAGAACGCCTAACACTTCTAAAGACTGCGGTTGCTGAGGCTGCCTTTGCCTCTACATGATTAGCTTTCAAAGCTGACTCTGTAGAAACATTTACACGATCCTTGAAAATTTTTCTTTTAGAGTGGAGGGAAGGTGGGGGCAAAGGGTAATAGATGGGTAAGTGGGATGTGGGCTGAGAACGAATAGGATTTCTGTGTTTTCATTCTGAAATAAAAGAAAAACCAATTGGATCTTACCTAGAAGCCTGTATCCTGTTGGGGGAAGACGATGACCAAAATACTAAACAATGAGTAATAAGAGAATGTCCTTCGAAAATGATCATGTGGGTTCCTGTGAAGTAATTAAAACACACGGCCAGCCAGTTCTTCCAGGAAACGTGGACATGTGAGACCACAAGATCGCTTTTAGAAAACCACCAACGGACCCCAAAACTTCAGGCTCACACAAAATGGATGCCTCTACCAGAAAAAGAAAGCGCGTAAAGAAACAAACACACCAAACTCACAAACCAAAGCAAAACACCGCTTCTCTTGGCCCAGAAGAGGTGTCGCAAGTTGGGTACAGTCGCTGGAAAACATTATCTGCAGCTTCGTTGGGGATCCTTTTATAAAGCACAAAGCTCTCTGTACTCCTGTTGATTTCTGTGGCTACCATTAGAACAATACTCATGATGCCTAGATGATGCTACCTTTATCTGTTTCTGTCACGGTCAGAAATTCAAAATTAGGCATATACCCTTTGGGTGAGCAGCATATGTATGGTGGGGTCTGTTTGTTTGTGTGCATTAAACCAAGAATGTATCCAGGATTTTGACTGGAATTAGTTAATTTTAAAATAATTAGAAAGAAGGTTACAGCAACCCAGGAGTTGAACATTTGCCTCTCTAGAAACGGGGAGGTTTTGCTAAACAAGACCCGCAGCCACATGAAAGGTGCTCTTTGTTGCAAGACCTTCCTCTGCCGCGTATTTGCATGGGAGAATCCTCCTAATCCAGGAGGCGCCACCAATAAAGAAGATAATTATCCATATAAAAGAATGTATACATATTCACAGGTTTTGACTGGTATTTGGGTGTTTAAAGCCATGGAGAAAAAACTACAAGCTTTGCCTAATTCATAAAAGGAGTATTTCCCGACACTGGCATGATTTTTATGAATACCAGCTCCACCTAAAGGTTCTTCTTTACAAGGAGCGTTTGAGTGGCACAGCTCTGCTCTGTACAAAACACTGTGAGAACACTGAGCGAGCAGGGTGCTCTCCTGAGCTGCCCTGTGCTCCTTGGGTGTGCTCTGCCTTCTGGCTTAGTCGAGGCGAGGCAGGGCAGAGAGGGTCACTGTGCAGCTGGCTTATTCATGCAACTAGGTGGATTTTCTCTCTCTCTCTCTCTCTCTCTCTCTCTCTCTCTCTCTCTCTCTCTCTCTCTCTCTCTCTCAAAGACCTCATGGCTGTAGCAGGCAACCAGCAAGTTCAAAAGAGCCCCTCTTTTGTGGCTGCTCTCCAGTCCCTTCAACTACAGCTCAATGGTTTCATGTCCAACACGATATTAGAGAAAGAAGCATCTGATACTTAGGTAACAGTCAGGTCGGACATTGGTATTAAGAGTTAGGAGGTGTTGAGGGATGGCAATGGGCCAGAACTAGGAGCAGCAAAAAGTGTGGCTATCTTTGTGCTGTGAAGACTTGAAAGTCAGAAGGATGAGCGGGGGAAAGTGGTATTTGCAGGCTCAAGCAGTTCTGTTTATTTATTTGTTACTAATTTGAGGTGCAACGATACAGGCGCACTTTATTAGTGGGTAGGTTAAGTGGCAGAACATTTCCAGGCTGGTCCTTAAACTGCTAACCACTAGCATCTGGCTTACCAACACATATGTAATTCTTTTTGAAATACCTCTATAATTTCAAATTATCCGAGGTCCCTGGATTACACCTTGACTCACACTTATGTGTAAGTTGCCAGGTTACCATCTGCCAGTTCCCAGAGCAAATGGGAGATGGTGGTGTCAGCACGGTTGTAAGTACAACATTTATACAGACATCACTTCTTTTCAAAAAGTCATATTCCCAGATACCCAGATTTGTCCCTCACACAGGTTTAACCTCAAGTGGTAAAATTATTGAAATAATTAAATTTTCAGTTCTACTTCTTGCATCAGCGATTGATTTATTATATAAGGAGGGTACATTCTCAAAGGGTCAAAGCAGTATTTTGTGCATCTGCACTCCTGTATCTCCCGATGCTCAAAGCAACATGTCTTTTACATTATATGTAAAATCAGTGTAGCTGATGCATTTATTTTCATGGTGGAGAGAGGGGCACGGAGAATCTCACATGGCACCAATCCCAATAGTCTGTTCGGATGCAGAATATATTTGCTATGCCTCCTGCTCTACAACAGGCTTGCTTATTACCATATTCTGTTTCGCCCAAACCAAACTGAAATGAATTGCAAAAAGCAAACCCAAGTTAACCAATGAGGTGAGGTGATTCGGGGACACGGGAAATGGACATGGGAAGATAACCGAGTAAAATGACGAACCTTGGGCAAATGTACAAGGTTAAAAAGTCACACGAGGCTGGCCAAGATGGACCCACGTTGGCTTGGTTCAACAACAGTTACCCTGGGGGATAAAGATGAGTTTTATTTCATCCCCTGCCACCAGGCATAAAATTCAGGTTAGATCAGGAGGTGGGGGGGTGCGAGTCCTTCTGAATCTCATAATCGTGTGGATAGTCGGGTCTGCTGCTTGTTATTCTCCTTGTCTCTTTAAACATGACTGCCTGGCAGGAGAAGGCCGGGGAGGGCAACTCCTGTAGCATATCCTTGAAATGAAAAGGCAAGCATTTCCGCTCTGGTGAAGAGAGCAAAGGAGAGCATTCAGCAAGCCCTTACTTCTTGCACCGTGGTAAAGCCCAGTCAGCTGGGTGCGTTTCAAGTCTCAAAAGTGTTTGTTCTTATATGGATTATTCAGACATGCCTGTATAAATATTTAACAGCTACAGGTAGGTGTTGGCGGGTGAATGTTTGGGGAGGCTGGAACTGGGGTGGGAGGTGGGGGCGGGGTAAAAGGACAGGAAGTATGAACAGAGGCTAAATCTGGCTGTGACTTGATGATTACATTCTTGTGGTTTCTTTCAAAGTTATTCTCCCTGGGTGAGCTTAAAAGAGAAACCCCTTTCTCCTCCCTCCTGCCTCTTCCCCCCAAAAAAAGTTAGACAGAAAAGAATTTGATGACTGGCACAGGTAGTTTTATCGAAAGTCAATTTTAATATTTGCTACTCTCTCTGTGTTGGGACAGGAGAAAAAAAGGGAGCAAAATGGAGGATAAGGAAAGAAAAGACACCGCCTGAATGTGGCGTTTATCAGGAAGGCAGCCAGCAGGGCTCAGGGTGGTGGGGGAAAAGGCACAGCTACCGGGGAAGTGCTACTGGCAGTCAACTACTGATTTTGTTAGTCTTCTCACCTGTTTTAAGTGCTATGTTTAGCTACTGTAAGAGCTAAAACAATAACGTTTGATTTTTATTGTTGTTCTGATACTTTAAACATTTAACAAAATGCAGCAGAAATACATGTGGTCAGACCCCTTTTTAGAATTGTTTTTAGGAGATATTTCCATCTCGGTTTAAAATAACCTAACCGCCGAAACTGGTTTGGCTCTGTGGATAGAATGTCAGCCTGCAGACTGAAGGGTCCCAGGTTCGATTCCGGTCAAGGGCATGTACCTTGGTTACGGGCACATCCCCAGTAAGGGGGGGGGGGGGAGTGCAAGAGGCAGCTGATCGATGTTTCTCTCTCATTGATGTTTCTAACTCTCTATTCCTCTTCCTTCCTCTCTGTAAAAAATCAATAAAATATATTAAAATATAAATAAATAAATAAAATTACCTAACCTACTTTAACAAAGCAGCTACTTAATTTAGGATATCCCAAAAGAGTAATCTATCAACAACGATTCATCAAGGACCTACCGTCAGCTTTCTACTTTAGGCATTCAATAGAAATCCAAGATCTGACTGGTCTCAGGGGCCTCACAATCCAGGTAGGAAAATAAAAAAAAATTATGAAATAATAAGAGAAGAATGTTGTTTACTTGGAGGGGCGGTCTATTTTCTCACTTTGTTCCAAAAGGATTTATGGTGCAAAATGAAGGGTAAACACACAACAGTGGCAGATGGGCCAGATAGCTATTACCAGGATCCCGAGCTAAGCTGATTATTACAATCTGGTACCGGAGAGCTCCAAAGGTCCTGATAGCTAAGGGGAAAGGGAAAACACCAACTATCACAAGGAGGTAAGTAGACTTCACCATCCGAAGGAAGAAAGAATATAAATTCCTCCTCAAAGACACATTGTTGGGGAAAATTCAAGGAGGAATTTACCATGTCTGCAAATCCCTGGGAAAGAGACCGGTTTTCTGTCTTGTTTATACCAAAGAAAGAGAACAAGTATGCAGCCAGGTGCTAAATTCTGTGGTACAGATGTTAGGTGCCAGAGGAATTCGGAGATTTGGAGGGGTGGCCTGTGGGTGGTTGCCATGGTCTGATGTGGTCAAGGAAGGTATTATCTAGAGCAGGTGATGGGAACCGCGTTGAAAGACGCATCGGCTTTGATAGATGGCAAGGAAGCCAGTCAGGGAGAGGAAAGCAAAACATGCAAGGACCTGGCGGCGTAAATCGGCATGGAATTCCCAGGGAGCTGGAAAGGTGAGCAGTGGGGACAGCCATGTGGACCCTGAAGATCTGTCCTCAGGAAGGAAATAATTTTGGTGTGGGAAAAACAGGGATGAGAACATGTTATGAACGGCCTTGCGTATAGAGTTACGACTTCTTGAAGCCATAACTATTCCTTGATTCAATATGTATCGATACATCGTGCTGTGCACTAAATGGAGTAGGAGATGTCTAACATTCATGTGACCATTTTCAGCTTTTCTAGCCTGGATGACTGAGAGATGAATACCCAGAATCAAACAGAAGAAGCAGCCGAGTTGGGGGGAAGATCTGGTTTGTCATTTAAACATGGTACATGGGTGTCTCTGAAGACCACACTCGGGTTAAGAGGGCCATGGGAATGTAGGTCTGGAATAAAAGAGAGGCTTCCAGTTCATTCTGAAGAAGGACTGAGGGTGGGGAGAGAGTGAGGAAGAAGGAGAGAAAGACCTGGGCCAAGAGAGAGAAGGAGTGAGATCCAATGCAGAAGTTCAAGGTGAACCAAGAGACCATAACCCGTGCTGCAAGAATGGGTGGTGACAGTATGATGAGGACTAAGAAGCAGCCAGTGCATTTAGCCATCAGGGTTCACAGATGGCCTTGGAAAGAGAAGTGAAGATTGGTGGAGGGTGGTTGGGAAATGTGGCAGTGGTCATGGTGGAAGCATGGTGGCTCTTCAAGTGGTTTGGCAAACTAATCCAAATTTTAGGACCTGTCTGTGGCACTTTAAGCCATCCTATCCCACCACCACCCACCAGTCTCTAAGGGAATCCTAATATCACTGGTGCTTGTGTCCAGCGCTACCTTCTTTTTTTTCCTTAAGAAACCCACTTGCCATTTTGATATAATTTCCCTGACTTTTGGACCGTTTCTTATGTAAATTTATGTCTCAAACATTCAGCATCAAGCCTGGCAGACAAGATGCACTGAGAGTGGGTGATGAAGCAGGTAGCATCTGGGCCCAGTCCCATTTCTGCCTGACACTTGTAAGCAGAGCCCAAAACTTTCTTCTCATTCTTTGGGATTGTGATTCTTTCTTGGTCTTCCCATGGCTGAACCTCTGCTTTTCCTGGTGGATTTCTGATTCAACATTTTCCTCCGTCTACCTTTTGTTCTTCTAGCATGCTACTTTGGTTCAGAACCTTCCCCCTCATTCTGCTATCTTAGATCTAATCTCTGATGAAGGTCATGATTGCTGCCCAGTCATAGCAAAAATCTGAGCACCCCTAGCCTGTGTGGCCCAGTGGATAGAGTGTTGGCCCAGAGACTGAATGGTTATGGGTTTGATTCCTTGATCAAGGGCACATGCCTCAGTTACAGGATCAACCCCTTAAACCAAGCTAGGTGACTCTCTCACATCGATGTTTCTCCCCTTCCCTTCCACTCTCTCTCTAAAGAAAATCAAGCCCTATCTAGTTTGGCTTAGTTGATAGAGCATCGGCCTGAGGACTGAAAGGTCCAGGGTTCGATTCCAGTCAAGAGCACATACCTGGTTTTGGGGCTTGATCCCTAGTGTGGGGTGTGCAGGAGGCAGCCAATCAATGATTCTCCTTCATCATTGATGTTTCTATCTCTCTCTCCCTCTCCCTTTCTCTCTGAGATTAAAATAAATAAATAAATAAAAGTTCCCCTCTTAGCTTTAAATCCTATCCATAGTTCAGCTAGTCTGCTTAGATGTTGGGGGCAGGTGAGGTTGGAGAATGGAAATCTACGTGGACTTCAATGTGACCCCAGTACAAACGGGTCACACCATTCCCGGGACCCGACGACTACACTTGAACCAGAAATTACAGTTCTGGTCAGTTCAGTCACGTGTGCCCGAAGACAGAGCTCTTTTCCCATGAGGCAGAAGTCTTCTGAGCTGGAGGTTCAGAGTTTATGTTGTTGGAATTTTGTCACCCTCTGCAGGCTCAGCCTTGGCTTCCCGTTCTTTGAGAAAAGGCAGTCCGGGGGTGAGATTTGGTGTGTGTGTGTGTGTGTGTGTGTGTGTGTGTGTGTGTGAAAGGGCAGGAAAAGGCCAGGCAAGCAGGCAAAGGAGATGGAGCTTGACAAGGGTCCTGAAGCCGAACCCCCTCGTCAGGGGCTGGGGCTGACCTTTCAACCCCGGGCAGGCCCCCGCCAAGCTCCCCGTATCAGCCTCCTCACAGGCTAATTACCGCTCAATGGGTTCCTGAGGTTGGAAAATTTTCAAAGAATTTCTGAATAGATTTCTACAGCTCTTTTCTCCTAACAATAGGATCTATCAAACAGCCAGGAGAAGGCTCTATTTAAGGCGCCACCGGGAGAGCGGAAGGCTGTGTTTGATTGCCAAAGTGACTAATTTATTTTTTACACAGTATTAACGATGCTACAATAACCAATATCTATAGCCCGGTTTTGACAGTTTATCACAGGGGTTCCCATTGTTTCAAAAAGAAGAGAAAGGAGGGGGAAAGGAAGAAAGTACGAAAGAGAGCTTTTTATTTTGCTACATTTCCATTTGTTAACAAAACTCCCCATAAGCAAAACCAGAGGTCATTAGCAAACAAGCAAAACATGCCTGTCTCCAGAAGAATGCGATTCCCTTCATCACGTAAAATACAGCTCCGCCGAAAACCCAAATCATGACAAATCCTTCACATGAAAAATTCAGTGCAGGCTCGAAACCACCTGACTTCACTTTGGGTTTGTGCTCCTTAAAATTACCTAGAAAACACCATAATCTTCTCTTCTCGTGCGGCTGGCTGCGGGCCAGCGCCCTGGCTCCAGAGGCAAAGGGCAAACTAAAAATCATGTCTGAACAGACAGCTCCACCCTCTCTCCCAAGTCCACTTGGCCCTGTGACAGAAAGTGAGGTCTGAAGCACATTCATCTTGAGTGTTGGCCAAAACTCAAGACTTGTACAGGACAAACAAAATGAAATCCAAAATGTTATCACTCCCGCCCGAAGAAGTCAAATGGGCTTCAGTGACTGCCCGGCACATGGGGAGGAGGCGTCCGCCTTTGCAGTGTAATAGGGAAGCAACAGAATCAAATTAAAATGTAGTTGTTTTTGTTGTTTTGTTTTTTTTTTGTGTGTTTTTTTTGTATGGGAGAAAGATCCTTAGTTGAGAGTTTAAATTTCAAAGTTATTTTTTATAATGGTGTGTGTGTGTGTGTACAAGAGAAACAGAGATAGAGAGAGGGATGGAAGGAGGGGGGGAGGGAGAGAGGGAGAAAAGGAGAGATTTCTATACCAAACCAAATAGGTTGCAAGTGAAAGACTAAGTACAGAGAGGATGGGAGGGCACAGGGACTCCACCGTGGGTGTCTGCTTGCCTGGCATGGATGCCCTGAGGCGGTGGGTAAACCTCTCAGTGCCTTTCACTCTCCTTCACCCAAGGTGTCAGTTCCTAAGGACTCGCTCTCTCCAACGCCCACCCACTCCGACACCCTCACGCTCGCTCACGCTTTGCATGGGTGAGAGCCAGGAGAGGCTGTCAAGTAATTTTTACCTCCTGCCGAGCTAGTGACAGGCTCAGTACAAATAGCTACATTGAGAAAGTGCCTCCGGGCCGCAGATGCCTCGGCCACGCTGCAACAAGACAGGCTGGGTCTGTGAATACCGCCGCGGCCCCGCTGGGGCAGACTGGTGCTGAAATGGCAGGGCCAGGCATTGCAGAAGTGGTTTCCCCTCACCTCTTAATCAGAACCCTCTGCTCCAGCGGGTGGGCTGCGCTCACAATCCCCTCGGCACACCAGTCCCTCCAGCCCCCCAGCTCTGCTTCCACTTTGGAGAAGGTACTGCTCTCTTCTTTCCAAACACTCCAGCCCTGTGACCCGATCAACACCCACTTACCCCTTATGCCTTCTCCACCACCTACATGCCACCACCTCCCCAAGGGCCAAGCCATTGCTTTCTGAATTTTTAGGTGCTCTGGGCCTGTCTTGGAACCTTTCTTAATGCATTTATATTTAAACTAGAGGACCAGTGCACAAAATTCATGCATGGAGCGGGGGGTTTCCCTCAGCCCAGCCTACACCCTCTCCAATTGGGGACCCCTTGGGGGATGTCCAACTGCAGGTTTAGGCCCGGTCCCACAGGACCGTTGGCTCCTAACTACTCACCTGCCTGCCTGCCTGATTAACCCTAACTGCCTCTTCCTGCCAGCCTGATCACCTCTAACTGCCCTCCCCTGTCTCCTGATTTCACCCCCAATTGCCCTCCTCTGCTGGCCAATTTGGATCTGACTGGTTGTTTTTTTTTTTTTTAATATTTTATTGATTTTTTTACAGAGAGGATGGGAGAGGGATAGATAGAAACATTAATGAGAGAGAAACATCAATCAGCTGCTTCCTGTACAACCCCCACTGGTGATGTGCCTGCAACCAAGGTACATGTCCTTGACTGCAATGGAATCTAGGACCTTTTAGTCTGCAGGCTGACACTCTATCCACTGAGCAAAAGCAGTTAGGGCTTACTGGTTAGTTTCTATGCCAATCAGCACCAAAAGCTCTGCCTCCT
Organism: Vespertilio murinus; assembly: GCA_963924515.1. NCBI lineage: Eukaryota > Metazoa > Chordata > Mammalia > Chiroptera > Vespertilionidae > Vespertilio > Vespertilio murinus. Next base: position 22,243,171 of record OZ004712.1, read on the forward strand.
AGGCAGCCATTGGCTCCACATAGCACCCACATTTGGTTTGATTGATCAGTGTCTATGCCAGTCAGCGTCAGAAGCTCCACCTCCTAGGTAGCCATTGGTTCATCACAGCACCCACATTTGGTTCTGATTGGTTGTTTTCTATGCCAGTCAGCATCTCTGGGCCTATCAAAGGGGCCTGATCAGAAAGGTGGGGCCTAATCAGCAGCCCCAGTGGAGGCATGGAGAGAAATGGAGGTGCTGCTGGCCAGACTAGGGGAGAAAGAGAGCAGCAAGTGTTGATCAAAAGCTGCCACACAGGCAACAGATCAGTCCCTGCTTCTCTCTGGCTCTGATTCACAGCCCCCTCAGCAGTCAGTGCTAGGGCACCACACCTGCATGGAAGCAGTCAGTGCTGGGTTGCTATGTATGGCAGGACTGACTTCCGTTTGGTTGAGCCTTGGTCCTTACTGGACATTATGACCTAGGGTTTTTATACATTAGGATATACTCGCCTGGCCAGCATGGCTCAGTGATTGAGCACTGACCTATGAACAGAAGGTGACGGTTCAATTCCTGGTCAGGGCATATGTCTGGGTTGCAAGATCGATCCCCAGTGTGGTGCATTCAGGAGGCAGCCAATCGATTCTCCCTCACTGATGTTGCTATCTCTAACTCCCTCTCCATTCCTCTCTGATATCAATAAAAATATATTTTAAAGTATATGTATCCTTACTGCATTTCTGAAATTTAGTTTTCCATGTAGAGCAAGATTTTGTGTGTGTGTGTGTGTGTGTGTGTGTGTGTGTGTAGGGGGGGTGCATGTTGTAAAAGTTATATTTTAGAGCGGTTTTAGGTTCACAGCAAAATTGAGTGTAAAGTACAGTGAGTTCCCATTTACTCCCTGCCCCATATACGCACACCCTCTCCCATCACCCACATTTCCCGCAGAGGGGTTCATCTGTTACACTCCATCTACCTACAGTGACATATCATCACCATCACTCAAAGTGTGTCATTCACCCCAGGTCCACTCTTGGTGCTCATTCTGTGAGTTGGGACAAATGTACAATGACAACTCTCCGCCTCTGTAGCTGGTACAACAGACTCACTGCCCTGATCCTCTGTTAGGCTTTCAAACAATCCTGGACGGCCTTGGGGTGAATTCCTGGGGGCAGGTGCCACTGAAGGAGTTCTCTGGAAGTAGTATTTTACAGTTTCCTTTAGGTGAGAGTAAAAAAAAATATGTAAACATGCTCTGGTTCGGTGTTGGCCAATCCACTGTGAATAATGACAGTTGATTAATATTTGAGAGCTTTTCCTCCCTTTTTCTCCCTTCCCAACCAGAATGGGCATAACTATGAAGTCAGGGACTTTGTCTACCTTCATTCTCTTATTTTCCCAGGGCAGGGACTTTAGTAAGCTCTCAATAGTTAGGCATCAAATGAATAAATATAAGGAGTGTTACCTTATTCACTATCTATATGTATTCACATTACATTAGGATGAATAACGCAAGACAGTGAGTTTGACAAGGACATTTTTGCTTGAAAGAAGTTCCATCCTTTACTTAAGTTTGAGTAGAGAGATGTATACTATGCACCCATTTGAGCAGGGACCATGTCTCATTATCTTGGCATGAGGTTAAAAACACACTAACTTCTTCTTAAATATTGATCAAATGTAGTAGTATTTTGATTAGAAGAATAAAGAACGTGATGCTAGCCTTTACTTACCAGCACAATGTTAAATAAATTTACACTGTTATCAAGAGAATTAGAAGACAAACCATAGACTGGGAGAAAATATTTGAAAATAAGCATTTGATAAACAACTGTTATTCAAAGTATACAAAGAACTTTTAAAGCTCAACAATAAGAAAGAAAACAACTTGATTGAAAAATGGGCCAAAGACTTTACCGGACACTTCATCAAAGAAGATACAGAGGTGGCAAGTAAGCATATCAAAAGATGCTCCAGATCATATGTCATGATGGAGATGCAAATTAAAACGAGATGCCACTACACACCTAGTGGAATGGCCAAAATCCAGAACACCAACAACACCAAATGCTGTCTGCCTCGGATGTGGAAAAAACAGGAGCTCTCATTCATTGCTGATGGGCATGCAAAATGGTGCGGCCACATTGGAAAACAGTCTGGAGGTTTCCTTAAAACTAAACATACTTTTTACCATATAATTCAGCAATCATGCTCATTGGTATTTACCCAAAGGAGATGAAAACTTATATCCACACTAAAACCTGCACATGGATGGATGTTTATAGCAGCTTTATTCATAAGTTCCAAAACTTGGAAACAACTAAGGTATCTTTCAGTAGATGAATAAATAAACTATAGTGCATCCAGACAATTGAATATAATACAGTGCTAAAAAGAAATCAGATATCAAAGCATGAAAAGACATGGAAGGAATGTAAATGCATATTACTAAGTGAAAGAAGCCAATCTGAAAAGCCAACTTGATTCCAAGTATATGACATTCTGGAAAAGGCAAAACTATGCAGAGAGTAAAAATATCAGTGGCTGCCAAGAGTTAGGAGTAAAGGGATAAACAGGCAAAGCAGAGGATTTTTAGGCCAGTGAAAATATTCTGTATGGCATTATAAGGATGGATACATGTCAGTATACATTTTTACCAAACCCATAGAATGTATAACACTAAGAATAAGCCTCAATGTAAACTAGGGACAATGTAAACTAGAGTTATTGTAAAAAATTTGCAGTTATTATCTTCATGCATGTTTTGCAGTGATAACACGTAGGTTGATATATAAACACTTATGTCTTTATATGTGTGTACAACTAATTGCACAGAAGAGTGAATGATCAATGGAGTCGAAAAAAGGTGATACATGGATCATCTTTGATCCATGAACTGGTGATACATCCAGTTGTCAGAAATATCAATAAAGAACAGAGGTGTCTTTACAGATTCATGGAGTATTCAGTCACTGGGTGCCTGAATGAGGATTGGAATAAATTTGCAATAAATATAAAACTTCTGAACTTATCTGATCATTTATCAGCAAGGTAACTGCTAGCAGCTTAATTTAGTTTGTATGTAAATGGTCAATAACATAATCAGCCTATCTACCTATATAAAAGCCGAAGTGACAGGATGACCAGCCGGCAGCTATGATGCACACTGACCACCAGGGGACAGACGCTCAATGCAGGAACTGCCCCATGGTGGTCAGTGTACTCCCACAGCAGGCATGCCACCCAGCTGACAGACAGGTGCCAGATGCCGGGCTAATGGCTGGAAAGCACTGCTGCGGTGTGAGCCTCTCCCATGGATACTACAGGGATGAGCGGGAGCAGCACAGCACCCATCCCAGGCTCGGGCTCCTCCCGGCTATCTGCCACTTTGTGTACTACTTCATGCTGTGCAGGATCAATGTGGGCGGCGGGCTAGAGCCTGACAAGCTGGCAGGTAAGGCTGGGCTGTGAGGGCACGGTGGTCCACTGAGGCAGAAGGACCCCTCTGGTGCACGAATCCGTGCACTGGGCCTCTAGTATTATATATGAACCATGTACCACCCTGACTAAAACTGTGGGGAACAGAGAACCAATGTGAAATATGACCACTAAACTAAAGAAGCTCAGCTCAGTGGAAAGAGGAAGACAATTAACAAATGAATACAATAAAAGACCTTAACGTTACATTTTATTCACGCTTTAGATTTCTTTGGTGTTGATTAAAAGTATTATGAGAATGATTTTATGACTACAGAGTGATAAATTATTAGACCCGATGAAATGATAGGTTATTCCAGCATCTGAGTCCACTGCTACATGGCAAATAAAAATAGGCAGACAGTTCAAAATATTGAAACGATTGCTTTTTAACACACGGATTTCAAATGGACTCAATTACAAGCGATGTGAGTGGAAGAAATCTGGGGCTAAGGGGATGTTCACATCACCCTTCCTAGGCATTGGTTTTCTTTTCTGTAAAATGAGGGCATTCTCTGCAGACTACTCCTCAGGTTTGCTTTCTGTGACTTAACCAGATTTTCTAGTTGTTTTTCTCTCTTCATTCCCGCACACGGACTTTGATTCTGTAAAGGGCACAAAGAGTGTCTATAGAAAAATAAGTGGTATATTTATTTAATCACTATTCCCCGTGGTGCTGGCACTGTACCTGCCTTCATGTTTTTGAGATCCTTCCATGGTTTTCTGATCCTGACATGCCTCCATCTCGAAATATTGTTTCTGGGTGCTTAAGTTTTCCTTCCTTTCAGTCCCTCTCTTCCCTTTCTCTCTAGATATAGTCCGATTTAATCATCTCCACTCCTACTGATTTTATTCTTGTTTACTTGTTTGACGTTATTAGTGGAAATGCAAATGGGAAAGAAGTAATTTATAACCTGTGAGACTAATCGCTCGATGCTTGTCCAAAAGGGTGGAAAACTTTGAAATGCAGGTTGAGGTGTTTGAAACGATTAGGAAAGCAAGGAGAGCAACGTCAGAGTTTCCAGACATCTGTTCCAAGGAATACTGTTCTCCCAGCATTCTTGGGTCAAAACGAGCCCCATTATCCATGTAGGTTTTGGGATCTCAGGCCATATATCCAGTCTGTTCCTGAAGAAAACATTAAAAGGTCTCCCTGCTAAAGATACTCGTTTAACTCTTTCTGCATTGTTTCAAAATCACAGAACTGCATTTAAAAATGCCAGTTAAGATCCCACTGTATAGAAACACTCTTTTATGTTGCAGTATAAGGCAATGGCATAATGAAAGGTGTATTTTAGGGAGATTATCTAAGATAATGGCAGGAAGAATGAGCATGGGGGAGATACTAGCTTCGGAGAGACTGATGGTAATAACTCACAAACTTGATAACAAAGACACAACCCATTTCTGCTCTTTAGGAGCTATTTTTTTTTTTTCCAAATGGATAGACTTTTTTTTCTTAAGAGAAGAGGATGACTGTTCTAGATTATTAGAAATCTAGATTAACATAAAATACAATAAAAGGAAGAAACAAGATCATACACATGCAGATGCTCCCTGACATAAAGACACACTTCATTTGGATGGTCCATGGATTGCCATGTTAAAAAAATGGTATTAATATCAATAGTCAACTCATTGACTGAACCTTGTAAAACGAGGGGTGGGGGTTGGGTGTGATTAAGGGAGAGAAAAAGCAAATTTATCAGGCATAAAACAAGCTCCATAGGTGGGTGGAAGCCAAGAGTCTTAAGCAAAACCCTTCTGGATTAGTGACCCATTATCCCTCTTAATGCACTGGGCCTGGCAGAGTGGTAAAAGGGAAATCTGGTTTAAAAGTTAAGTTTTTAATCATGAAAGAAGGTCCTAAGTGAGGAGGAAACTGACAACTTATAAGAGCCTTCTTCTTACTTTTGACTTGGGCTTAGTTCAAGCCAATGAACCAGGGGACAGGAGAGAAAACTATTTCACTCCACTGCCAATTCCACAACATTCCTCTCCAGAAACTTCCACAGAGCTGGTGAGCTTCCAGTAGTAAACACTGAGGTCTGTTCCCCAGAATTTATGGGAGGGCCTGTTACTCCACTTTGGAAGGAAAAAATGAGAGTTTTCAATGATTAATTATACTTATTTTTCCTCTACAAAACTCTTATTTATTCTTTACAGAGTACTAGAAGAATGAGGAAAATATCTCAATTTTTATTGTCCCAAGTTGATAAAGTAGTGATTTTTCCTAATGGTCAAACTCTACTCATTCTATATTGTTTGTAACACTGGCAAAATAGCATATATTAGCCCTAACTGGTTTGGCTTGGTGGACAGAGCATCGGTCTGCAGACTGAAGGGTCCCAGGTTCGATTACAGTCAAGGGCATGTACCTTGGTTGGGAGCATATCCCCAGTGGGGGATCTTCAGGAGGCAGCTGATCAATGTTTCTCTCTCATTGATGTTTCTAACTCTCTATCCCTCTCCCTTTCTCTCTGTAAAAAAATTAAAAAATCAATAAAATATATATTTTAAAAATAAAAAGTAGCATATATTAGACACAGAACAAAGAACAAAGCAATATTCTACTCTAAAAAAAGCATGTGAATATATGATAAGTGGTTAAAAATGTGTAGAAATTGTGAAAGTAATGGATATTAGAATATAGCAAGAAAAATAATCATTACATAGGCTTTCTTAATATTTAAGGCAAATGAGAGTATCTCCACCTTCTTGTCTTGCCATATTTAAATCCCCTTTGCAAAGTCAGGACTTGGTTGGGAGGGAGGACATGTGTGAATAGACTAATGGAGCTCTGTGTGAAGATTAGAACAGTGACAGAAGTCTATTAGGAAAAAGGATGAGGAAGAGCATCGGCCTGGGGACTGAAGGGTCCCAGGTTTGATTCAGGTCAAGGGCATGTACCTTGGTTTCGGGCACATCCGCAGTGTGTGCAGGAGGCAGCTGATTGATGCTTCTTTCTCATTGATGTTCCTAACTCTCTATCCCTCTCCATTCCTCATTATAAAAAAAATCAATAAAATATATATTTTTAAATTTTTTTTAAAAAGAAAAAGGATGAGGAAGGGAATATGGGTATATTTTGCTCACAAGTTTAAAAATAATTATAAGTTGATACAGAAAAGTCCAGCTGAAGATACGATGGAGGAACAAGTAAACATAAAACCAACAGAAAGGTCACATGAGACAGTTCTGCAAGATCCATTCAAGATGGGGGTCACGTGACAGTATACTAGTGTTTACAAAAGCATATTTAGAATTATGTGACATCACTGTGAGTCACATAGAAGTTGAATGCAACTTCTATTATTTATTATTATCATCAATATCATTGTAGTCTTTATCATCATGATTGAGCATCTGAAAGTTTAAGAGGAATAGTGAGTTGGTAGGGAAGTTTTATGAAGGGTTGCAAAAGTGAACATTCTCGTCAATCAAGATGCTCCATTGAATGTGTTAGAACTAAGCCAATCAACTTCTGCTGAGATTGCTCCAGACCAACTAAACCATTTTAATATCAAAACAATCGCAACAATAAGGATTTAAAAATTTTAAAAATATATATTTAATTGATTTTTTACAGAGAGGAAAGGAAAGGAATAGAGAGCCAGAAACACTGATGAGAGAGAAACATCGATCAGCTGCCTCCCACACACTCCCACTGAGGATATGCCTGCAACCAAGGTACATGCCCTTGAGTGGAATAGAATCTTGGACCTTTCAGTCCACAGGCCAATGCTCTATCCACTGACCTAAACCAGTTAGGGCAACAATAATGATTTTTAATAATAATAATAGAATGGCTACTTTTTTCACAGTGCTTACCCTGTACCTGGCACTGTTCTAGGAGATTTACATATATTAATTCATTTAATCTCCACATGTACCCTATATTTTAATTCTCATTGTATAGATGAATAAACTGTAGCACAGAGAGGTTAAGTAATTTTTCTAAAGTCACAGAGCTTGGGAGAGAAACCAAGATGGTGGCATAGGTAAATGCCTAACTGCAGCCTCACACAACAATTTCAAAAAATAAAACTAAAATATAAAGTGGACATTATCCAGAACTACAGGAACGTTGACTGACTGGAAATTCTACAACTAGAAGGACAGAGAAAACCGGAAGGAAAATCAGAGGAGCTGTAAAAGCCTAAGGTATGGAGAGACACCGTGCGCACGTGGGGAGAGGACGGAGCCGGAGAGGAGGGGTGGCTGAGTGCCTGGCTGGCTTTCCCTAGCAGGAAAGAGATAAAAGCTCCAGACTGTGCTGAACCCCAATTCCGACTGCATTGAACCCCAGTTCTGGGCGAGACCCTGGGGTCCCAAGCTCCTATAGAGGGATCTGGGCTGTAAGGTGGAAGCTAAGGGGAGTGGCAAAAGGCAGAACCCCGGAGTCGCGCACATTGCAAGCAGAGGACAGACTGTTGATTGAGCTGCTGGATTGCCCTAGAGGGAAGGAGACATAAGATCCAGACTGCTCTTAACCCCACTTCCAACTGCAATGAACCCCAGTTGCAGGCTCAGTGGGGAAGAGACTAGACTGTCTGGTAGCAGGCGAAACTCTAGGGCACCTTTCTCTCAGAGGTGCTTGCAGCAAGTACCAAAGGACACTGAGGAACACTGAGACTCAGGAACCTCATAGGGCGGGCTAACTGGAAGCCAAAGCTGTAGGCTCTATCCTGAAACTCTGCCCCATCCAAGCTGAGCACAGAGGTTTTTGCAGTTTTCCAAGTCTAGTTGAATAAAGCTGTCTCCTGGCATAGACACAGCTGATCCTCCCACCCTACCAACTCAGGGAAGCAGCAAAAATGCCAAGACAAGGAAACAGATCACAAACGATAGAAATGGAGGACAAAAAGCAACTGGATGTAGAGTTCAAAACCATGCTTAAAAGGTTGTTCAAGAATTTCCTAGAAAAGGCCGATAAAATAAACAAGACCTATGAAGATATGAAAAGGGATCAACTAGAAAAATAAAGGATCAACTAGAAATAAAGAATACATTCTCTGGGAAAAAAAAATATTACACAGAGTCCTAAAAACAGAATGGAAGATTGCAAGAATCAAGTCCAAGATTTGGAACACAAAGAGCCAGAGGACACTCTGCAGAAGCAAGAAGACAAGAGAATCCAGAAAGTTGAAGATAGCGTAACAAATCTCTGGGACAACTTCAAGCGAATCAATATCAGAGTTATGGGTGTCCCAGAAGATGACAGAGAGCAAGATACCGAAAACATACTGGAAGAAATAGTGACAGAAAACTTCTCCCACCTGGTGAAAGAATTAGACTTACAAGTCCAGGAAGCTCATAGAACCCCAAACAAAAGGAATTCAAAGAGGACCACACCAAGACACATCATAATTAAAATTCCAAGAGCAAAAGACAAAGAGAGAATATTAAAAACAGTAAGAGAAAAGCAGGTATTTACCTATAAAGGAGCACCCATATGACTGTCAGCTGATTTCTCAACAGAAACCATGCAGGCCAGACAGGAATGGCAAGAAATATTCAAGGTGATGAATAACAAAAACCTACAGCCAAAAATACTCTACCCAGCAAAGCTATCACTCAGAATCAAAGACCAGATAAAGAGCTTCACAAATAAATTTAAGCTAAAGGAGTTCATCACTGCCAAGCCAGAATTATATGAATTGCTGAAAGGAGTTCTTTAGGAAGATGAAGAAAATAAAGATAAAAATTATGAACAACAAATATATAACTATCAACAAGTGAATCTAAAAACCAAGGGGAGTAAAAAATATGATGAACAATATTAACTGGGGAATATAATAGAATCAGAGGTATGGAAGGGGAGTGGACTGATGATTCTCAGGGAAAAGGGGAGTGGGGGTGCGAGAAGAGACTGAACATAAACTGTGCACCTATGGATGAGGACAATGGGGGATGGGGAAAGGGTCGGGTGGGAACTTGGTGGAGGGGAGCAATTGAGGGGGAGAAATGAGGAACATTTGTAATAATATGAATAATAAAGATTTACAAAAATAAAAAAATAAATAAAACCAGTAAAAAATAAAAAAAATAAAGTCACAGAGCTGGAATATCAACTATTCCATGCTTCTGTTTTCAAATATTCTTTTCCCTTTGCCCTTCCTTTCCTCCCTTTACCTAACTAAATAAACTCTTTCATACTTCAGCGTGGATGTCACCTACTTTGCGAAGCTTTTTTAGAACATTTCCCTCTTTATCCCAACTATACTGCTTTAATTCAAGTTAGGAATTTCTCATATAAACTATGGTTTCGAGAAGAGTCAAGCCCCCTTTTACTGAAGGGAACCACATCCCACAAGAGACAGAGTTTCCCAGGGATAGCTTTAGAAAGAGCCTTCCTGCGTGTAACTAGGCCACAGTGCACCAAGTGGTAACTGTCCGGAGCCTCTCCCCTTGCTCACTTGGACAAATACTACTCTCTTAAGTGGAAGGGGTGGCTAAAGACACGCCCTATGTTGCCCAGCTCTTTAGATCATTCTCACAGACTAATGGGAGTTCTACTCATCTACTTTGTAAGAAAAATATTTAGGAGGCCACTCTATTCCTGCCTGGATTGTTGTCTTAGGTATTTTTTCCCAAAATTATAGCTTCTTAAATATTTCCTAATAGAATTTTAAAAGCTTAACCTCAGTTTTCTAATCATTATATTTCTAAATTATGGCTATGCATTTTACTGCTCGAAACCACTGCTAACTAAATATTTGCTACAATATTTCTTTCATATATGTGTTTTGTTTTAAAAACCCAAGGATTATTTGTTCATGTATTAATTCCATGATTTATTCAGTACCTACCAGGTGCCAAGACTGTAAGGTACTGGGGAGGCAGACAAAATAATATGGGCCTACTCTCAAGGATTTCACAGCTTTATGGGGAAAGGGTGAAACTTCTACATATACTAAATGTGATTCATTGGGTAAGACAAAAGTATTTTTTTATTACATTATCTATAACATAGCCATGTCTAACATTTCAATACATATTCATTTTCAAAGAATATGTTTAAATATAGTAAGTAATGTTTTTCCTTAGAAACAAAATTTCCCCCCTTTCTTTTATTCATAAAAAGTCAAATTATCATTCCTTCCTAGTTGGTAAGAAGGGAAGAAAAATCAGCCAAGATAGCCATCTTATATTTTAAACTTGGCAGAGGATCTAAAACTGAAATAGATAATACTTATTATTTCTTGATTTCACAGCAGTTGCTTGAAAATTGAAGACTGTCTTTCTAATTTGTACTAAGTTATTACCACCACTGAGTCACTCAGAGAATTGTGTTTTTAGATTCACTGTTTTGTTAAAAGACTAGAGGACCAAGATGCATGTGAACTGCTAGGACAGATTATGCAATGTCAAGTCATAGTTGGAGGAAGTCACGGATTTCCACCAACCAAAGATGTGTCCTGAAAGGTTTATGGATGTTCAGGATCACCATCAAATACCAACACATGGGGAAGCCAGGCCATATACCAGACCAGTCAATATAAAAAAAATGGAATTTTAAGGCCAAAAGTTCTAGTGCAGGAAGGATTTGGAGGATATGATCAATACAAGCAGAAGAAACATGAACCCTTTGAAGTTGAAAGGAAGGGACTGAGCTGGCAAACACACGAAGAGTATCAAGAACCTTAATCCTTGTGAAGCTGTACCAGGACCAAAATCAATATTAACCCAATGTTTAATTGGAATCCACTGAAACTTTCCAAACTGGATGCAATGATCAAAAGCCCAAAGACTCATAACTTGTCCAGCCACTAAGCTAAGCTACAGCACAGGAACAAAATTATCCCAAACCTCAGCAAATAGAAGAGCTGAGTGGAATAATGAATATTTTTATCCAGCCAAGAGTTCATACTTCATTTCTGAGCATCAACTCCAGCATTTCTTGATGGATGCAAAATTCAATGTGCTAAGAGTAAAAGGTAAAAGCCGTTACTCAAGAGAATTTATTCAGGCAATGCATTCTTAAATTTTTTTTAAAAAGGACCACCAAGGATAAACTTTTAAGTATGCAGCTTTTTTTACTGTTCACTTAAAAATAGCCCCACTAATGTATTTAAAGAAGGATGCTCTGGGGGACTAATGAACATGATTGAAACAGCAAAATGACTATAGGAAAATGACATGGCAACAGGCAAGAAGGAGGTCATGGCAACTTTTGAAGGAACAGGTTTAGTGGTGAGCACAGGGATGCAGGTAGACTGTAGGAGGTAAAACTGAAGTTTGGTGGGAAAAGTCATAATGAATACAGGATGGAAAAGGGACATCAAGGTCAAGGGTGGGTGTCTGTGTTTTGTTTTGTTTTGTTTTGTTTTGTTTTCAATAAGTTGGAGGGAAGGGGAGGTTGGGCATATGGAGACAGGAGGCCTCAGGTGAAAAGGTGGAGGGTCTGCATTCTGTTTAAAAAAATGTTTTTATTGTAGAAAAGAGTATTGTTAAGTTAATTATTTAGTATATTATAGGCAGTACATTGGAGAGTCCAAATGAATAGTAGAACAATCAGATGTGTGCTAATTGAGATGTGGGGGCAAGGTGGGGAAGTTAAAGAGTGTAGGTCCTCTAGCCTGGCCCCTGTAGCTCAGTGGTTGAATGTTGACCCAAGAACCAAGAGATCACCAGTTTGATTCCCAGTCAGTCATATGCCTGGGTTATGGGCTTGATCCCCAGTAGGAGGCAGCAGTAGCTGATGTATGTTTCACTTTCTAATTGATGTTTAATGAATACAGGATGGAAAAGGGACATCAAGGTCAAGGGTGGGTGTCTGTGTTTTGTTTTGTTTTCAATAAGTTGGAGGGAAGGGGTCATATAGTTTATTTACTTTACTTTGCTTGCATGCAGTTAAAATAAAATATGTTGATAATTAAGGTGATAAAGAAAATTTCTATCACTATCAAAAATGGTTGCATTATTGTAATTAAAGTTATGCCTTTAATTATATTGCCTTAAGTTTCTGACAAAAAAGGAATCTGCCTCTATTACTAAAACACAATTATTTATTTTCTCTTATTCAGTCAATTAAGCTAACAAAACCAGAAAATAAATTGAAATTTTAAAATTTCAATATAGGTTAATTTTCCACCAATAATCAGTGTGGCTATTTGATGTTCAAGAACTAATCCACTCTTTGGGGACTATTCAGAAGCCCAAAACTCAAAAATATTCAGCATTATATTCTTCCTTTAGCCTTTCCAAATCAAAAGTTCAGTCTAATCTTCATGGAAAAATTAAATAAAACCATATATGAAGGTATTTGTAATATTAAGTTTTCAAATTACAAAGAGAATTGACAATGACTGCATTTTCTCCAAATATACTTTTTCTATTAAACTATAGTGTTTCTAATATCCTGTGTAGAAAAATTTTATTTTTTAGTCTTGATTTTAAAATCACAGTACTCTCTTCTTAAAACAGTGTGAAGTGTTATTGTCAATCACATTACTTATGCAAAGTGCATGGATACGAACTTTCCTATGGGCTTCAAGATTAGATTCATTTCACTCAATATGCTAATTCCAGCATAACATTCTCCCTTGGAAGACAGATTTCCTTTCCTAATATTTTATCTCTGTGTTAGATAAGTGAATTCTTGGTCAGTGGAATGTACAAAATTTTCCTATTGTTTGGCTTTCCTTTAAATTTCCTTTGGTTATCTTTTTTGAGCTATACTTATTTTTATGCACAAAGCCACATTTTAAATTTGACTTTTGACTAGTTCAAAATATTATTTCTCTCAGCACCAACTCTTTCTATACTTTGAAGGGTTCTTCCTTATGTTATTTGATTTGCAGGCTGGTATGATTTGAATGTTTGTGGTCCCCTATTCCCCCCCAAAAATTCTCATGTTTAAATTCCAATTCCCAAAGATGAGAATAATAGGAGGTGGGGACCTTTGGAAGTGATTAGATCATGAGGGTGATCTCACCAATTAAATTAGTGTCTTATATGAGACTCCACAGAGATCCCCAATATCTTCCAGAAGAGGGGACACAGAGAGAAGAAGTTGGCTATGAACCAGGAAGAGAGCCATCACCAGAATGTGGCACCTTTATCTCAGGCATCTCAGCCTCCAGAACTTTGAGAAAAAATTTCTGTCGGTTATAAGCCACCCAATCTATTGTATTCTGTTATTGCAGTCTGAACAGACTTAAGTGTGAAGTTATCCCTACCTCAATTATCCAGTATGCCTCCATTAACTTTCTTCATCTTTGTTTAAATAATCAGAGGACTCCAAGTTACTGAGTTTAAAATAAAGATTACTGCCGAAACCAGTTTGGGTCAGTGGATAGAGGGTCCTGGGTTCAATTCCGGTCAAGGGCATGTACCTTGGTTGCGGGCACATCCCCAGTAGGGTGTGCAGGAGGCAGCTGATCAATGTTTCTCCCTCATCTATGTTTTTAACTCTCTATTCCTCTCCTTTCCTCTCTGTAAAAAAATCAATTAAAAATAATAAAATAAAGATTACCAAAGTAGCCATTTTAGTCAGAAGGGTCTCAACCAGGGGTGGGCAAACTTTTTGACTCGAGGGCCACAATGGGTTCTTAAACTGGACCAGAGGGCCAGAACAAAAGCAACCTGACCATGCTGGCACTCTCATCTTGGGCTGCTGGTGAAGGAGCGGAGGGGAGAGCAAGAGAATCCTCCGCTCTTTCGGCTCCTCGGGCTGGATAGAACAGCCGAAGGGCCGGATCCAGCCCTCGGGCCGTAGTTTGCCCACCCCTGGTCTAAACTATAATTACTCATCTCATTTTTTTTCCTCTGCTCTGCACTTATCTGAAAATTATTGTCAACAAGACAAAACAAACAAACAAACACAAATAAAACACCACCAAACAAACCCAAAAGCTTTATTTTCCACTATTTCCAAATCAATATTTATATTTTCACTTTGCCCTTTTATTCAAGTAAAGGTTATTTTCAGTCATCGTCTTGCAAAAGTGACCAGTAATTTTTAGAGATGGCGCCACCGTTTCATTTAAATTTTGTGTATGTTCAGATTACGAGGAGGAGAAAGGCCAGCCGATGTTGTTAAGAGTATCAAGGGTAACCATTGTTCCCAGTATATCACCACAAAATGTCATAATAAATTTGGTGTTTCAGATATACTCACAATACAACCCCCTCACCAGAACAAGTAGAGTATTAATTAGATCAGGAGACCTGGTTGGGGTATGGGACACCGGTTTTCATTTTCTTGTCTGAACCCTGAACCCTAGTTCCCAAACACAACCCTCTGCTTCACTGAGAGGAGAAAGGAGGGACCCTCAAAAACAATGGAACTGCCCCACTTACATTCTGCCAGATGGGGAATCTGAAATAAAACTTCAAGTTGGTTTAGAACACAGCTCTCTACATTTTAGCAGCGTCAGGTTCATTAGGATCACAGATCACCAGCCCCCACCCCCAACTTTTTGATGCCAAAGGTCTGGAATGCTGCCCAGAGAATTTGTATTTCTGATTAGTCCGAGGCAATGCAGCCCATGACGATCAAGGCACACACTTTGAGAACCCTCTATCTAGAATTATAGAGAAGTGGTGCATCTCCCATACCTAAATTTGTAGACCTGCTATGGTCATTTGGGGACAGGTCGTGGACAGCTTTAAATGTCAGATTCAGGAGGTTTCTGAAGACCTAAGAGATTCAATGATGGGGATTTTACACAATTCCTAGGGCTCTTGTACAAGTTAAATTAGACACCACCTGTAAAATGCATCTTTGATATTTAGCCCCAATTGCTCCTTATGTCTGTGATGTTCAGACATCCTCTGGAGTCAGGGCCATGTCCCATCTGGTCTAAGCCTTTCTCCTCTCCCTGCCACATCCCAGCTCCCATCAGTGTTAGCAGAGAAGTGTGCTTCTGACCTCAATGAGAAAACAGAGACCTGCTCTTATTCACCACTTCCCCTCCACTTCCATTTAGCAGTCTTTCCTCCAGTCTCAGCTGTGTCCTGCCTCTTCTCCCCACCTCATCCCCACTTGGACACCTGATATCACCTTTCTCAACTTTTTAAACCACACACTATCAATTCTACAATTTTCATTAGCTCCTTCTCTGCAGGCCACCAACATGCTCATGTTTCTCCAAAAGCATAATAACCAAATCCTTCCTTGGCCCAGTTGTCCCTGCTAGCCATGCTCTATCTCCTTCTATTCATAGCTCAGTGACTGAAAGGAGTCTATATTTTTTGTGCCTGCTGTCTTCCCTTCTCACTCCACAAAGTCAGAGCTGCAATCTGTTCCTACTATTCCACTGAAGCTTCTCACTGAGGTCAATGCCACCTTCCTCTTGTCTTTCCAATCTGTGTAATCCTTCCAAGCTTGTAGCATCCATAGCTCCAAGACTGTACCCTCGTCCTCTTCAAATTCACATCCTACTCATAATTTTCTCCCTTGGACTAACTATATGCTGATCACTGTCATAACTATATTTTTAATTCGTTCTTGCCCCTGAGCTCCAATATTTTTTATTATCTTTTAGGAATTTTCAGACATGCTCCAGACTGCTAATTTTCTACCCCCATTTTCAGCCTCCTCCTCCTCTTCCTCCTTTATTTCCTATTTCCATCACTGGCACCACCATTCATTCACTCACGTGTCTAAGGCAGAAATATCAGAATCGTCATTGATTCTCCTCGCAAATCAAATCAATTGGTCACCATGTCTGCTGGATTCTTTCAGACCTGTGTTCTCTCTACAAGCCATGCCACCACCCCTGCCACTGCCAAAATTCTGGTTCTTACCTGGATGGTCAAACCAGCTTTATAACTGGAATTCTTGTCTCTAGGCTGTTTTTCGTACAGTTAGGAGCCACTTCTGTCCCCTTTACACAGTTCTTCTCCATAAATATCCATGAAGTACAAACAAAAATTTTTCTATTTCTTGAGCTGTTACTTTTAAATTCTCTTTTCTAGTTTCACATTTCTTGTTTGTTTCCTAAATATTCCTCTTTCTCTGAATTGTGTCTTAGCGTTTCTTTTACAATCCAATCCTTAGAGTGTACTAATCACTGCTATTCTGGCCGCTAATAAGTGCATGCCTACACTCTCTCTGCTTCTGTCTAAACTGCCTGCCGAAGATGGCAAACTGTGCCCCAGGCACCTTAAATTCCTACCACACAACACTCTTCCCTGAGGTGCCCTTCTTGGCATTTTCCATTGCAGTGATGCTGCCACAAATCTCCAGCTTCCCTGTCATACACCTGGGTTTTGTCCTGACTGCCTCTCTCACCTTCCTTGTATCAAAATCAATTGCCAGCTTTTGTGGCTTCTATCTCTTAAATGGATCTGAAATCCACCTACTTCTCTGCATTTCAAACTACTGATCTAAGCCACTGTTCCCCCTGCACAATTACTGCAGCTACTTCCTGGGTGGTTTTTCCTTTATCATGCTCCCAAACATGGTCTGAATTACCTTTGAAAACACAATAATATAGTGCCATTTACTACCCTGTTTTCCCGAAAATAAGACAGTGTCTTATACTAATTTTTGCTCCCAAAGATGCTCTAGGTCTTATTTTCAGGGGATGTAAATATTTTTCCATGAAGTAGGTCTTATTTTTGGAGGATGTCTTATTTTCGGGGAAACACGGTAGCTTTAGTCCAAAGACTAAGACACAAAAACCCAAAATAAAAAAACAAAACCAAATCCCAAGTCATATTATTTCCATAAGTGAATATGTACGTAATGAAGGCTACAAAACTTAGGGCAATCAACACTGAACTGACAGCAGAGGTTACCTCTGGGGAGAGGGCAGGGATGATAAGCAGTGAAGGGGTGTCACACTAGTAGATGGGGTTAGTGTTGATGAAGAAGAACTTTGGTTTTTATCATTATTAGAATTGTTTAAATTTTTTACAATTAGAGTGTTTTCTGTACTGTATTATTTATATATTTCAAAATAAATAAAAAAGACCAAGGAAAGGAGCTTTGAGGAAGATGGGGCTCATTAGCAAGTTGTACAAATTCCAGAGTGCCATGTCTTCACCTGGAAGAGACTTCTGATTCCCTACACCTTTGAGGGACCAGCACCCCCCAACCCACCCCCTGCCTCTTGGGGAACAAAAATTGTCCTCTGCACATCTGTGTTACCTGAGAATTTCACTCCAGGAATTCTTACCTTTGTGGTCCACAGTTTGACAGTCCAGTCAAATGATGACGTGACAAACAGATGTGAAAAGTCCACGGGGCCCACAGCCATGTGGCAATTAATGCCTGTCACTGGCCCTTGGTGTCCTTCGAAGACCTCCCCGATGCCTGCTTTGCTGCATGGAAAACCACACATGAGCTGAGTGTCAGGGCTCTTTGCAAGATTATGGTTACTTTAAAAAATGAATTTGTCTCTGCATGACTACTTCCCGAAGATTTATACCACCAAAGCGAAACCACTTTCACAGCTATGTTGAGAGAAAGAAAATACTAAACTACTTTTGATAATTAAAAAACAATAGCATGCAATGTGATCTTTTTAACCTTCAGAATTTAAGATAAAATTACTTCCAGGCCCCTCTTATACCACACTCTAGTCTGCACACGATCATACCCAATGAGAAAATATAGCAAAGTGTTAGAAACCCATGTGCTGTGACAAATACGTCAAGATTGTAGAATCCAAATATGATGTCACTGAGAGTAAAAATGAACTGAGTTATTAAACCATCTGGGCTTCTGGGGCAGCAATGAACGTCAATGTGCTGAGCAAAACATGCAATCACGAGCCAAGTGCTACGGCGTGTGCCCTGCAACAGGCACCCACACTGCCCAGCGACACTGCCAACAGCAGCTCCCCACGTGACCCTGTACGCCTGTGCTAACGAACACGAGGAGGAGCTGATCTTTGAAGCGGCCCCTGGAGAGGCTCCACTTGCCCTTAACAGCATCCTGAAAGGGTTTATAGGGTGCAAACTGAGGACTTGGTTTAATTTATGGACGCAGATTTGCACTTTCTCTGAGTTAGGCCAGAAACAGAAATCGCCCCCCCCCTCTCCTCAGCCTTCTATGACTCATTAAAAATTACTACAAAGCCAAATGCCTGCTCCTTTTACAACTTCACGCAGATCTGTGCTTTCTATTTCAGATGGATGGGCCAGTATAGCAGGGCTTAATCAAAGGCGCTGTAAAAAGATACGTGGTGTGTCTTACAGACACCCTTCTTGTTTTGAACTGCAGTACATATCCTGTTTGTGCGTGGAAGGCACAGTAGCCACAGGACAAGAATATTCATCGTGGAAAAGGCTACTCCCATTGCAGAACCCGACAAATAAATCTGCAAGTTATCGATGAACAGGCTCTGCAGCCTCCACAGATAAGTAAGGTCCTGGATCAAGTCAATGGAGCCTATGCCCTGTTGATGGTAATAAATGCTCAGCCCAAGCTACGACTCCCATTTGGCCCTCTGCTCTATTGTGCCTCGCTCATGCTCCCTGTGACACTTCACCTGTATTGCAGAGGGTTGTGTGTTTACCTTGCCCACCATTATCAACTTCTTAAAGCTAGGAGTCGGGTTTAAAGGATGTTTGCATGACCGACAGCATCTAGCAGTGCACTCTGCTCAAAGGAGGTGTGCAGTGAATGTTTGCATGAATGAACAACTTTATCAGATCTTTTCTTATGCCTCGATAAGACTTTTAATGCCTGGTTTTAGCCAGTTTTGATGAAGTAGGACCATTTGATGTGGAACCAGGAGGCAGATCTTTAAACCAGGTGAGCAAGGCAAATACTACTTGTTACTAAGCGCAGAATATTGGGAACATCGCAGCTCGTATTGTATAAATAGAAAAACCACAGAACTGAGCCATGGGTGCTTGTTACTCCTGCAGATCACACAAACCCAGGAGTATGCACTTGGAACAGTTTGTGGTTCCTCATTACACCTAAGTAGGCAAGGCTGAGCGCAAGAGATGAAAAATCACTCGAATTAGAACAAAAGTGAGAGAAATTATGCACCAAGGTGAACATCTTTCAAAAGATGTGAGGCTTGCATGCCATTTTATAATCTGGCGTAAATTACTGGATTCCACTTTACCTGACCGCTTTTCAGGGAGCATTAGACAATCTCTCAATCAAGACAGAGTTCTTAGAGACTGGAAACTTCATAGGAGCTTATGTATCTCCTACTACTCCAGCCTTTGTGACAAGGAGAAAGGGCCCCAGGGCACTGCTCTATGGTATTAGGACATTGCCATTTCTTTATTCCCCATTTAGATTTTTAGTTCCCCACTTTAGTATATGCCAGGCACCAGGCAGGGACTCCATGATGAAATCCAAATAGTGTGGTAAGAGCAAAATGGCAAATGAATGAGTAATTGAAATAAAATGATATTAATATTATTGTAGAAACATACATAAAAATATATAAAACTAGAGGCCCAGTGCATGGAATTCATGCATGGGAGGGGGTCCCCTCAGCTCAGCCTGCACCCTTTCCAAGCTGGGACCCCCTCAGGGGATATCTGACTGCCGGTTTAGGCCTGATACCTGGGAGTCAGACATCCCTCTCAAATTCCGGACCGCTGGCTCCTAACCACTTACCTGCCTGCCTGCCTGCTCACCCCTAATGGCCTCTGCCTGCCTGTCTGATCACCCTTAACTGACCCCGCCCTCCCGCCAGCCTGATCACCTCTAATTGCCTCTGCCTGCCAGTCTGATCACCCCCAACTGTACCCCCTGCGACATGGTGGCCCCTCACTGCCTCCCCTGCCAATCTGGTCACCCCTCACTGGCCCCCCCTGCTGGCCTTGTCACCCCACACAGCCTGCTGTTCAGTCATTGCGTGAGGGCGTCCCAACCAATTTGCATATACCCTTTTATCAGTATAGAGTCTATCTGACAGCCTCTAGTCCTATCCCATTTATTCTACTTTCATTTCTCCATGGTGCATAGCATCTCAAATCCTACACTTACTTGTTTATTGTCTTTCAAGCTCAACCAAAATATGAACTCCACATCTGTTTTGTTCCTACCGCATCCTTATAATGTAATGGTGCCTGGCAGATAGTAGGTGCCTGGCAAATATTCCTTGAAGGAATGAAAGAATAGAGGAGTGAAAATTCTATGGAATCTTAAAGAGGGAATGGTTTCCTTTGCCCAAAAGAGTTTGGAGATTTCATGTGGCATGAGCTCTATGCTGGCTCTGGAAAATGAGGAGGAATCATCCAGGCCAATAAGAGAGACACGCCAGTCCGATAGGAAGAAACTGATTGTACAAACTCATGGACTCTTATTCCCACTGGGTGCATGGCTGGAGCTTGAAGGCTGAGAAACTGGGGACTTTTCCCTCAAGGCTGTGTGAGCCATCAGAAGCTTGCAAAAGGCTAATGACCAGAGCACATGGATGCCATACGATCCTCAAGACTTGAGTTGGGGCTTGCATCTCTTCAGAAATACCTTGCTCAGAATGCAAGGTGGTTACGACCCGTAAAGCGATTACAGACTCTCTCGGAAATGAGGCGCACGTCATTGGTAAGCAAACAAAATCACCTTCCGTGACGACAGGCCGTGTAGACCGTACCCTCCTCGCTGCCAACCACGAAGTTATTGACGTCTCCCGTCGGGAAAGCCATTCCGGTAACAGCCACAGGCTTGGACTTATTGTACACCAGCTCCATGCTCTCCTACCAAAACACGACGCGGTTACATTCCCTCTGTCAACCCCTCGCCACGCCAAAGACAGCACGGAAAAAATCATTTGGCCAAATGGTCTGTTTGCTTTGCACACAGCGTTACAAAAGACCCCGGCTGTGCCAGAAGCCATGCGGGACTGCCCCGCGGCGGGCTTCTGTGTGTCTCTGGTTTCAGGCGGCTGCGTTTCATCAGCGCGGCCGCTGCTGAAGTCGGGCAGAGATGACAGGTGAGAATTTTGAAACTAATGGTGCAGAAACTAAAGATAATACTGTAATGGTTACACTTGTCAGCCCCAGGCTTTAATAAAACACACAATACCCTTGTATTTACAAACATTTTCAAAATCAATTGTTCGTGAGACGAGGCATGTATTAATATCAGATGTACGCAAGCCCATTTGTCAAAGCCAAGTGTGTGTCCTCCATGGACTGAAACCAGAAAGTTGTCACTCAGGTCAGAAAAATACAGATTGCCACCGGGACTAGATTACTTCCAGGGTGGCCACTGGGTGTACAGGCTAGAAGCCTGCGAGGAACAGTCTTTAAATAAGGGTTTAAAGTAGTAAACCAGAGACTCTATTTTATCTAAAACTATTTTTTAAAATAGGGAACTAAAGTGCATTTTAAAACACATCCTGCTGAATCAAGTGTAATGACAGGGAAGAGTCATTGTGACTAATACCCATGCATGTTTTTGCTATTTATATCAATCAGCCTACTATGTGCACATGAAGTAATTTAAAACTAAATCATTCTAGAGCAGTGGTCGGCAAACTCATTAGTCAACAGAGCCAAATGTCAACAATACAACGATTGAAATTTCTTTGCAGAGCCACATTTTTTAAATTTAAACTTCTAATGCCACTTCTTCAAAATAGATTCGCCCAGGCCATGGTATTTTGTGGAAGAGCCACACTCAAGGGGCCAAAGAGCCACATGTGGCTCGTAAGCCGCAGTTTGCCGACCATGGTTCTAGGGGATCGTGTCATTATAGCTGCTTTTGAATTTAGTCCTTTTTTTTCAAAACAAGTAAATCGTGTCAGCTCAGCCAAGGAGTCCATAAATGGCAAGCGCATGCTCAGAGTCTGGGCAGCACAGACCTTGTGCTCACACGACATGCTCCCAGGACTGAGATCCACAGAGTGGGTGCATCAGTGAGGGGACCCTGGGACAACATAGAACAGGAAACTGGACCATCCAATGGTGTGCTCCATAGACAAAAGTAGCAGCTGGGAAGGTACAGTCTCTTGGTCTCCCACTTGAGACAGAGAGAGATCAGGCCTCCAAGAGAGTGTCATGCCATGAAACCCTCAATCTGTGTATGGAGCCAGGAAGACGTCACTGGTAAGAAAACCATGCAGGCATGCTAGAACTAATAAAAACGGTCTTGTAGCCCCTGCACCACTGGTTTTAACCAAAACAAATGCATGTTTAATCAGCAAAATGGGCAATTAAAAATTCCTAATTAGAGAGCTGGCTCTTGTATCTGTTTACAATCTCCATGCTTTTAAAAGAGCATATTGAGAATTTTAAGACAAAGCCATAAAATACCACCCCCCCACACACACAACTCCCGACTTACATAATGTTCAAGTCAGCAAAAATAGAGTAACTTAAATTGTAAGATGCTTATTAGCTCCCCTCTCTCCAAAAAGTTATTAAAAAACTTATTTAGCATTCGCATTCTCTACATCTGTATTTTGTGGAGACTTCTGGGAGGTTCAGAAGTTTTTATAGTTTCTACCTTTCCTTATGTATCTTGAAACGTCCATGTTTTCTAAAACCGGGAGAGAGACATTCTTGGGTCATTCATTGTTCCAGAAAAGGGAATAGGAATATTGAAATGGAGAATCATCTCTTAGCTATCTTTTACAATTTTCTTTGTTTCTTCACATTTTTATTTTATTTTATTTTATTTTATTTTATTTTATTTTATTTTATTTTTTGGTCAAAGGCTATGGCAATAAATTCTTCTCTGATTTTAGATGGAAGAGAGTTAAATACTTTCCCCCCATAAAGAAATGTGAAAATAGTGTGTGTACATGTTTGTGTGTTTGTAGGTAGTGTCTTTCTGTGTATATGCATATATATATATATTCTGAAGGTTGCATTCAGAAGCCTTCATCCCTGCGTCTCTTGCCTTCTATTCCTTTGTTTGCTTCCCATTACTGTAATCAGCAGTGGTCTGAAACCTTTGGAACAGTTTCATTTTTTGACTTCTCGTTCATTGAGCAAGGAATGGCAGCAGCCATGCTAACAACATTCCAGAGGAGAAAACAGATGGTTTGACAAATTATACACACAGGAGATCGTCTGGGCAATGAATGCAAGGAAGGGCCTGGGTGTCTGTTTTGCCGGGATGCCTCTTCTCAGAGGGATTGCTCTGAAGAGCTCCCGCCTCCTTTGCGTCTGTTTAACAATCCCGTAGGGTAGGTACAATTCATACCACAGGCAACTTCTATAATTACTATGCTTCAAAATGGATTATTTCATTTTCACTTGAAACTGACCTAAGGATTAACGTCTTACAATAATTACATGATTTGTGGTAAAGGAAATGGGTTTTGGCTTCAAGAGGAGACTGCTGAAAGCAGGCCCCCACGCTTTCAAGTGCATCCATTGGTTTTAGCTCCTATAGGATGTGAGGGTTTGGCTTTTCGGAACTGTGTTCCATTAGGCAGGCATCTCTTTTAACCACGATGCTCTTCTGTGTAGGGGAAAACAAACCCACCTGTGGCGTTGAGAGCATATCCAGGCTCCAGGAACACATTTTGCCATCAGTGGAGACAGTGATGAGGTTATGAGCATTCTGGGTCCCAACGACATTTACACAGTACACGGGATGCTGCGAAAACATAAACATGGAGGATCAGACGCCGATCCAGGAGGAAATGCTTACATTTGGGTGTTAAACACATGACTCCAAAACAAGGATTAAAGAGGGGCATAATCCTACAATAACACAAGCCTCGGGTCATTTGCCACTTTTGATTTGAACCTGGTTTCTTTCTAAAAGCCCTGGCAGCCACACAGTCTTGGAAACGCAAAGCTTCCCTGGGCTCAGTCAGCTGCAGTGCAACAGAGCTGAAGGAACCTACATAGAGCAAGTGAGGATTGGCGGGTAGAAGCCATGCAGTGAGGTGAATCTGGATTGCTTGAATGAGTCTCTACTGCACAGCTTGGCTTCTGAGCTCACCAAGAGTGATGGAAAAAGCCAGTCTTCAAAAGGGGAGAACTATTGGCTTTTGGGAGGAATATGTGTTACTAAATCTGGAGTTGAAGGCATCACATTGCGCCAAACATTTGTTAACATTCTTTATAAAAAGTGGTTAATATTCATCAGCCTTTTTAATTTGAGGGAGAGATGTTGGTGGTGAAAACCATTGGCATAATGTACCTCATGAGATAGAATTAGGTTCTCTTATGTTACTGCGAAATCTAAGAAAATGATAGATTTATTTTTCAAAACGTCATCTGCCATAGTACGGAGGCTTAGATTTAGCCAGGACCTTGAGAAAGGTCATGCATACACCCAAGGAGTCCTAAGAAAGATGCTCTCTAACCTTCTGTCATAACTCTGGTAGGTTAGCCCACTCTGTCAAATCCTAAACAGTAGCCTAAAATCATTTGCAGCTGCACATTAAATACTAAATGTAAGGTTAGTCTGAGCAGAACCTAGCAGCAATTTGGGTTAGATTTCAAGCAGCTTAGCCATCAGTGGCCAAACCACAGCTTAGCTGATGCTTCTCTGTGCAAATAGCTGACAGTCTAAGTCTTACTCTTGATGAGTTACTGTCCATTATACCTAGCCACAATGACAATGAAACAATCTTTAATATTGGAAAGTTGATATTATATAAAGAACGCTTCCCAAGCTGTTATTATCATATAAACTCCTGGTCAGAAGGGACCACAATAATCATTTAAGCCAGCTGCTCATCTGCCTTTACCGAGCAGTGGTCCAAACTCTGCTTAAACACCTTTCTTTGGGGTAGTTAGTTTTAGCACTAATTCCTTCCACCAACGGGGTAAAGGAAGCTCAAAGAGATATTTTCAGTACAGTGCCTTCTGGGATTATAATGGTCAAGTCAAAACAATATTTAGTTTGTTATCATGCCCTCCTCCTTCAGTCTTGTCTTACTTAGATTAATCACCCCTAATTCCTTCAGTTGTTCCTTGGGTACTAGTTTTCAATACCTTCCCCATGCTGGTCACAATCTTTTGAATATCTGTATTTTGTTTGAGTTCCTCTCAACATTGGAGTTGTGAGAGGGAGAAAAAAAATATCTACTCATACTCTGACGAAGAGAATCTAGAAATCCCGGGGGTGCTGAATTGTCACTTCTCATGTGATAAAAAATACGCCTGTATTAATTCATCTTAAGACTACATTTGCTGCTTTGGTGATTACATCATCTCTTTTACCCAGTTGATGGACAGTCAGCTAAGTCTCTATGTCTTTTTCACACCATATTCCTACAGAAACTTTCCAATGAACCAGCTCTAGTGGATTTGTCATGGGAGAGGTGAAAGTGAATGTTATCCTGATCAGGTCCCTTACTATCAAAGGGCCTAACGGGCGGGGGTGACAGTGGACAATGCTTTTCCTGTCTCTCCTGGGGTGT